>CABHPH010110821.1:0-29814 GCA_902168325.1 Peromyscus nudipes
AAAAAAAAAAAAGTTTAATGAGGCAAGATACTAGAACCCCTTATATCACATACCGAATGTAGCCCATTTACATCTCATATTATGATGGCAATTTGTTATAATCAGTACACCAACACAGAACCATTAATACCAAATAAAGTCCATATTTGATTTGTGTTGTGGGATATTTGATCACACTGTGTGAAGATGTGTTCCTGTTTTACCTTACCTGCCTAAGGCACCTTCTGAATGGTTTAATAAAGAACTGAATAGCCAGTAGCTAGGCAGGAGAGGATAGGCGGGACTTCTGGGCAGAGATAGGAACTCTGGGAAAAACCTGAGAGGTGGGGGACTCACCAATGAGACACAGAGGAAGTCTGACATATGGTACTGAGGAGAGGTAATGAGCCACATAGCAGAATATATAATATAAACAGGTTAATTTAAGTTTTAAGAACTATTTGGGAACAAGCCTAAGCTAAGGCCAAGCTTTCATAATTAATAAGAAGTCCATGTGTCATTATTTGGGAGCTGGCAGTCCAAAGGAAGACCTGTTACAGATTTGAGTTTCCTTTGTTTTTACGTAATGCCCCTTTCAGTTTCAGAATGCCATCCAGGACAGTACAGAACATTTACTCAGTCTCTTTATTCTCCTTGTGGCTGTGACAGTTTCTCTGACTCTGCTTTTGATAGTTCTGACAGTTTGGGAATGCCTGTCAATTATTTAGTAGGATATGACTCAAGAAGTGTTTATTTGATATCCTTCTCATTTACATTATGACTACAGAGTAAAAGCACCATCTCATTTACATCCTATCAACACTATATACTATCAACATGACATCATCTTTGATGTTGGACTTGATTAGATGACTAAAGTCGTTCTGTGAGATTCTCCACTGTAGTAACTTTTATCTCCTTAACCACAATATACTTTTGGGGAGGAAATCACTGTGGAGGTATGCCTCAATCAGTATCTCGAGGGTGGAGTATATCCACAAATTGGAATTTTGTCTCTTCTTTTTTATCCAGTTATTTGCTGACAACAGTATGGTTTCACAATTTATTCTATACATATGATTGCATTTTAATGTTTATTCTATTGTTTACTTGTTCCAGTTTTGGCCAAGAGAGCTACATTTTCTTAAAATCCATTGCCCTTAAATTTTTGACTTTTACTTGCTTTTTAAGATTCAGCTGAGATTTTTCTCTCTTAAGATAAAAATTCCTGACAACTACTTCTCCCCAACCCTTCATCTCCCACCGTGTTAGGTCGTATATTTTCCCAGTGAACAAACAAAACTCATGTCTGCCATATTTCTGCCTAGGTACCTATCCGTCTCACCACCACATTTGGCTTCAGTCTCTTAACTTTTTTGATACTTAGTAGCCAATCTTTTAACAAGTGGACAATAAGCTACACAAGGATATTTATAATTATCCTGGAATGTAGGACAGAATTCTCACAGAAAGCAGGAGCTCAACAGATCTCTCTGGAAATGAGTCCACAATTATCTAATACCCAACAGAAACTGCAGATGCTGTCAAGCTAACTGTTCTGAGGAAATACAAGACACTACTACTACAAGCCAAGTAACACAACGAGCTCGGGGAAGCAGCCAACACCAGCTACATTTGCATAATTACATTAAGGGCAATGACCAATTACCCTTATATTTAGAACCAGGGCTAGATGCCTTCTAAATTTGCTAAGTTCATGAGCACTGTGACCATGATGTTTCCAAGTGACTCACTGCAGCCTTGGTATAATGCAATCCCCTGAAGAAATAAACTCGCTGGGCTAAGTTCTTTTAGTTAAGATGAACTCCAATAGCTGAAGCAGGATTTTGAGGTGGCTAATTTATCTTTAATCCAAGCTCCTACTAACTTTCAACTATTTTCCTAACTGAGCTTTTGCCTCCGATTCATTCACCATAAATCAGATCACATCATTCTCTTTAACTGCTTTATAACAAAATCCAAATCCTCAATCATGTCCTAAAATGCCACTATAATGGGTTCCTCTGTTCAAATTCATCCTGAATTCTCTCTTCCTTGCCTAATAGCCTAGAAAGACAAATCTTCCTGAAAGTTGTAGCTGGGTCCCAAATTTCCCCACACTGGTTTCTTGAGATGGGGTTTCATTTCAGGTAGTCCAGACTGGCCTAGAATTTGCTATGATGCTGAGGATCATCCTGAATTCCTGACCTTCCCACCTCCACCTCCCAAGTGCTAAGCTGACAGGAGTGTGCCACTACATTTGGCTTTAGTCTCTTAATTTTTTTGATACTTCGGCCAATCTTTTAACAAGAACTTAACAAAATAATTCAAATTTTAATGTTTTCTGTGCATGAATTTATGCATAGAAATGTATGCTTGGGAATAAAGACAAGCTCTGTGAGAAACCCTACAAAACCATTGGAATAAAGATTAAACATATCCTGCCAATTTATTCTTAGAATTTTTTTGGTGTTAAAAATGTGCGTGTTCTCTAATCATAACTTAAGTACTGTATTTTTACAAGGAATATGACTATTATTTTCATCTTGATGTCCTGCAGAGGTGAACTCAAATTTAGAAAGCTTTATGATTTTCAAGAAAAATAAAAAAAAATTAAATGAAGGGGCTAAGGATATAGTTCAGTTGATAAATGCATGAAGCTTAAGTTTTATTCCCCAGCACTTAAGGGATGGTACATGATTATATCCCATCACCCAATGTGGAAGCGGGATGATTAGAAGTTCAAGGTAACTTAGAGTGAAAATTCTAGGCTACATGGCAATCTATCTTTAAAAAGAAAAAAAGAAAGAAAAGGAAAAGAAAAAAGAAAAAGGAAGCACCACCTTAAAATAATTTATTTTTTTAAAAAAAAGCAAGTCCTTTTGATAACCAAACAGAATCTAACATGACCAACTCTATTATATAGAGAGCTTGAGGTAAACAATAATGTGGGCATGTAAAAACAATGCGAATGAACAATAAAAACATCACTTTCATTTAAAGGCATTCAAGGTAGCATTAACTACTCCCTATTTTAAAGATTTTCAGGACATGTAGCCCTAATACCAGGATCTCTGTTAGAACATTCTCCCTACATTTTTACAATTTGCCATTCATTCATCTTAACATTCATTGGTGACAGATGGTAACTTGAATTTTTAAAGATTTATTCATGTGTATGGGTGTTTCACCGCCATGTATATCTGTGCACCATGTCAGATTCCCTGGAACTGGGGTTATAACCGGTTGTGAGCCGATCTGTTGTTTCTTGGAATCAAATTTGGGTCTTCTACAGGAACAGCAGTGCTCTTGACTACTGAGCCGTCTCTCTAGCCCTTCTCTCAGACTTGGGACCAAACGTGCATCAGGTTTTAAATTTTTTAAGACATGTAAGATGCAATTCTCTTGAAGCTATGAAAACTAATAACTTTCACCTAAGTTTGAGGAAAAGTCATTTGGAGATAAAACCTTACCTAAGCTACTGTAGGATTCTTTTTCCTCTTTATTAACCAATCTCATACAATGTGAATATGCATGCTTTGCTGCAGAAGTATGTGTTGGACCATGGAATACTGCTTTAGTTTTGGTGGGGTTGCTATTTAATATAGTTACACGTGTTCTGTGAATTATCTGTTATTCAAAAGATTCTAAATTCCAAAAGACACTTGGCTTCAATAATTTCAGAGAAAACAAAATGTAAGCTTACTTAGGTCTCAGTAACCTTTAGCTGAGGGATCGACTGAGATAGTGTATTATTCATGCATACCTGTACTTAACAAACCTTCCTGCAAGTGTTTCATGAAATGTGTGGAGAATTTTGCTTGAACCATTTTTGCTGAAAAGTATTCAGACTTTAAGTAGTTCTCCATGTTACTTTTGCTCGACCCAATGGTCTGATGTGAAAATGACTTATAAACTAACTATACAATTTAGGAGGTCACATGGCTTTGAAGCTGAGGGTACCAGAGCATACAAGTTTAATTCTAAGTCAGAGGCTTGCAGATAATGAGCTGCCATGCTCATTTGTCCATATATCTGTGGCTACTTTTCTGCTGCACCAGTGGAGCAAGCTTAGCAGTTGTAACAGAGACCACATGCCCAGCAAAGCCTAAAATATTTCCTATCTGTCCCTTTACAGAAAAGGTCTGTTGACCTTGCTCCAAGTCACTCATCAGTCTTGGCCAGTACAATCTGATAGGTCTGGTTAAAAGAAAAGCTGATTTGATTTTATCAAAGGCTTATTAGTGCCAAAGAGTTGTAAGGACCATCCCTCCTTTTTTACTTGATCTCAGTAAGTCAAACTCTTAGATCTTTGACCAGCTCTGGAGGGACCCAAAAGATCTGATAATGATAATCTCATCAGGGTATATAAAAAGAGATTCTTAATCTTTTTTATTGCAATCATTAAACTCACTGGAAGGAATCCACACATTTCATCCTTTGTTCATGTTGATATGCACAATTCCAAAAGGGGTGGGAAAAACAACTTTAAAATTACTTGCCAGTACATTTTCTTTTAAAATAAGATTTATTTTCATTTTCATGTGTGAGCATTTTGCCTGGATGTCTGTACGTATACTACATGCATACCTGGTGCTCCAGGAGGCCAGAAGAGGATGTCACATCTCCCACTGGAGCTACAGGTAGCTGCAAGGTACTCAGCAGGTGCTGGGAACTGAACCTGGATCCTCTGCAGGAGCAGCCAGTGTACTTCTTCACTGAGCCTCTCTCCTGCCCCAGGCAGTACATTCTCTACAGCCCACATCTGCTACTTCTTCAAAAGACTCTCACCACACCTGACAAATGCATTCCCAGCTCAGCTGTGGCTCAATAAACTTTTATTATTTTTTATTTATTTTTATTTAAAAGAATTTGTTTCCCCTATCACAAAATTAGCCACACTGCCAACAGCGAAGTTCATGGTTACACTGATGGCGGAGAATTCTCTGGGTATTCCCAATGTCTCAATGGTGTAAAAGGAGGAAAGAAGGTACTCAGAACAAATCCAAAACCCAGGCTGACTTTGGAGAGACATCATATGCCATTTTTTCTTTCTCATCATCAGCTGCAGATGGTTTTCGGGAGGATCAAACACGATTTGACTTCAGGAATCCCTTCACACCAATTCTAGCACCTAATAGGGGAAATAGAAGGAAAAGTTCTATAGAGTCGTTAAAAAAACATACAGAGTTTAATGACACTTCACTGTATGTACTACTGGAAAATCAAATAAAAATACCTACTAACTGGTATAATGCTAAAGAACTGGAAGGAACCAGATGTTCATTCCTTCTTTCAATTCAAGCACTGTATGAAAAATTTCAAATTAGTTATTGCACCAGTTAGGGAGCCTTTAAAGTGAACTATGTGAAAGTGAAGGACACAAATGGGCCGAGGTGAAACGTGCACAGAATATCTTGGGAGTATTTTCTGGTATCTAAATACACTCTTAAGGAAAAATATTGTTAAGGATTTTAGTATTTCTTCTCTTAATAAGCACTAGGTTGCCAACATTAACGCAACACTAGCAATCAAGATTTAGAGGATATCAATGTCGCCTTTCCTGTTGATTTCAATTTCAATGTCAACCATCTGGTATCAAAATGAGTAGATTTTTAGTGTTAAGTTATTAGCATGCCATAAAAGTAAGTTGTGATGGCGTTAAAATTAAAAGTGAGGAAACAAGGAAGGAAATGGCTAAGAAAGGACAGAGAACATGAAAGTGGTTGTGAGACTGTCAAGGACTGTTCCACGGACACTGTAACTTTGTCATAAAAACCTGAGATGTGCCGGGCGTTGGTGGCGCACGCCTTTTAATCCCAGCACTCGGGAGGCAGAGGCAGGCAGATCTCTGTGAGTTCGAGGCCAGCCTGGTCTACAGAGTAAGTTCAAAAAAAGAAAAAAAAAAAAAAAAACCCCCTCACCAAAAAAAAAAAACAAAAAAAAAAAAAAACCCAAAAAAAAAAAAACAAAAGAATATGTGTTAGCTAAACTTACGTATTAAAAAATCTCCATCCAAACAAGGTTTTGTTTAGAAAAATTTCACTGCTTAGCTTAGCATTTATTTGCATAAATAATGCATTATGCCCAAGGGCTAAATACTACAAGTTATAATCAAATGAAAATTTGATGTCCTTGGAACCAATAACTAAAAAACGATCACATGCAGAAAACTATGACTCTGTCACTCAGATTATGCTCTCGGGTTCATAAAGATTTTCAGATTACAGAACACTAAAATTTCCTCTCCATCCTGACTCCCACCTTAGCAAGGAGGGATTAAAAAAATCTACTTGCTATGGAAGTGAAGAAAGAGAAACACGAGGAAGAACAAAACACAGATGAAGACAACAAATACATCTGCACCCATGTTCTACCACAGACTGACTGTGTACTAGATAGCCTATGTATGGCTATGGTGGTCCAGAGTAAACGCTCAACAGTCCTCATCTGTTTATCTGACCATTTATCAATCCATCTAGCCCAGCCCCAAGAAGCATGATCATCTCCATAACTGCAAGCTACCTATTTCTTTCAATGCCAATTAAGTCATTTCTGAGGACTGAAACCCCTAATTTGAAATGATCATGAAGGCTCAGTACAGCTGTATATTTCCAAGAACCTATTGCAGTTTAAGAAAAGGATCTGAGTTTAAATTGGGGGATATATGAAATGGCTTACCTTAATTGTACCCTGGCTGTTAGCAGCAATCAGCACATTAGACTCCTAGGGGAAAAAAACCAAAAACAAGAGCTTTAGAAACAGAGGAGGATTTCCTGCAGGGCAGTTGAAGAGAATAATTTCTTCTTCACCCTTCTTCCTCTGCTTCACCCTAAGATACCAAGGGAATCGAAAGTGGAAAGACAGCTTTTAGCATATGTAAAGTTAACTTGAGAAACAGTGAGCATCTGCTTCTCTAGAACATTATTAATTGAGTCTTTACCATAAAATACAAAAAACTGACATGTCAATATCTAGTACAAATCTCCATGGGTAGATATGTACAACCAGAAAAACATGGATAGCAGAATATTCATCTTACAGAAGGAAAGCTTGTTTCATTTTTTTTCCAGTAAGATATTCCTCTACTCAACCTGTGTGTTAGTAACAGTTTTATAATAACCTCAGTGAGAATTTATGTCACAAAGTACTTTCATGTTTTAAGCCTTAAGGGGGAAAACCCCATTTTGTTTGGAAAGCAGGAAAGGGTAGGAAGAGAAACAATCTCAGGGTTCAGAAATATCTCCAGAAAGTATGTAGCTCTGGAACTCAGAGATGTATGGAAGTCTTGTTCACAAAGATAGGCAGCTAAGAGGTGGACAGACTTAAGACTGTAATACAAACCATATGACTAACAGACAAAATCTAAATGATAGCTACGAGAAACAGACAAAATGGCCATGTTTTAATGAAGACTGGAATGTGTCTGAATATCCTTTACTTAAGGTTTCATGACCAAAGTATAAGTAGAAATAAACTTTTAATCTGTATAAGAATGTCACATTAGCCAAGCTGAATTATAAACCTTAGTTTCCTTGTATGACATAAGAAATATGTATTTTACAAATATATATTTCTTTTTTAAAATTTGATTCTTTTTAGGTAAAGAAAGCTCCGTCTGAAAACTATTCATTTTTGTTACTACTTTTGTATGAGCAAATAAATAATTTGTTCTGTTTTCACAGAATTTTCAGAGGGATTAGATAGAATACCCTTCAATGTAGTCAGTGGAGATAGCATCCAAGGTCACACTTGTATCAAGAGGAACAAGATGTGAGAATGGGCACTGCTAATCTTTTGCTAGTTGGGTGTTTTTCTTGCAATGGTAAGACGGAGAACGCAGGTTCACTGAGAGCTAGTTCAGACATTTTCTTTGGGTGATCACACACACTATCGATGCTGTCATACTGAGAGGGTGTGTGAAGTGAAAGGACCAGGAAGCAAATGGGACTTAACTACTCTTTCACTGATCTGAGCTTACCAAGATCAGGAGGCAGAATTCCCATACCTGCCTCAGATAACAGTAACACACTGAAACAAAAGCTGTCTGTGTGATACCAAAACCACCTCTAGAGTACCCAGAAAAGACTGGCTTGCAAAAAGTAACAAAAAATAAAGAAAGAAAAACAAAGAAAAACTCCAATCAATTGGTTGCTGCTTAAGAATGGTTAAGACTCCACACTTTCCGAGAAGGCTATTGCTAGAACAGATACCTCGGTACCAGGGCCCTTAAGAACCATCCATTGCTAAAGGAACGTATGATATAAGGACAATGAAAAGCTTTTAGATTTAGCATCAGTACTTTCTTTCATTTTGGTTCTAGTGACTTTTTAATGTAAAGGGGAAGGCAGAAAGGTGAACATGAGGACTGACTCTGACTAGCAGGGAATCCCTTTCTGCCATGCACTGAGACTATAAATTATGTAATTCAGTCATATGATTCCTGGGGCAAGGAAACATGGGAAAGTATGATATATACAGATTGGGTATTCTTGTCTAGAACAGGACTCAAATATAAAAATACAATTCCTTATGTTGGTGTTCAAAAGTTTCAGTATTCAGATTAGAACCCTAACTTAGAATATCTCACAATATAGAAGTTTAGAGTTAATATATAAACAGGGCAATTTGTTTAAATGACCACACAAGAGGAGTTTGAAGTCTACAGCATGCTAGATCAAGGAATAAGATTTCTGGTAACTACCCACTGTGCACAAACACGTCTTGTTTGCAATCTTAGGACTGGCATTTACAGATGATGTAACTGTTGTTGCCAGAGGTTAACTCCTAACACCCCTGTCCATGGAGACAGATAAATAACACACAACCTATTAACAAGTCAATGTATAAACTGAGTTAGCTCAAATAGTCTTTCAGGATTGACATATACATAGCACAGTGTCCTAAGAATTCTTACACACACTCAAAACTATTCAAAGTAGAAAACAATGAAATAAAAAAATAACATCATCACATTTTAGTGCACCCTTTCCTCCAAAGACCATACAAAGGAGAGATTTAGTACTAGATTTTTTTTTTAATCTAATAGAAAAACAAAACCAGAAACTTTACTTCTGTTATTAGAGGTTATTACTTAAAAGCTTTGAACAAGCCAAGTCATATTTGCATTCTGGGTGACTGGTGTTTGCTTGCTATAATTATAGCCTTGCTAGATGGAGATTTTACTTGTGAAATAAAAATGACAGTAATTCTCATTATTTGTTTTCTTTTTTGTGTAGCTTACTGCAAAACTCTCCTCAAAGATAGCTAGTACATTGTATCCACTTTTTCTCCACCTAAAGATTAAGAAAGACAATGGAAAACTTAGCAGGGCTTTTTATAAAAACAGAAATCACATATACCAAATTCGTCAATAATGCCAGTGCAGTGTTTTCTCTACAAAAGTGTTTAACAAAATCACTATGTTAAAATGCTAAGTAACCTGACCAAAATAAGTATTTGCTTAGTTTAAGTTTGAGAATTTATTCCTAGAGAGATATAATTATTTGAAACGTGAATACATTTTATTATATAATAGGCACATATGCAAGCACACACATACAAATAAAATATGAATAAATAAACAACTATTATTTCTGGCCAGGACACAGTAAACAAGTAGGATTTGTTCTCCTACTATGAATAACTAGAAGAGTGAACAAAATACATATGGCACCACTGGAGTATAGACGGCATAGTACTCTAATCCCTGAGAAAAGAAACCAATGCTGTGAGGCTCCTAAAAACCCTGGGGCTTTCTACTTAGAGGCAATTTCTGGACCATAAAGTAGGGAAGGGGAATCTAAATGTAGCATAGAGAAATCTAAGCAGAAGATGGGGGCTCACTGAATCGAGAAGGCCAAGAATGATGTTAAGAGTACTGGGAGGTTGGAATGACCATGGTTGGACTAGAATTTGTATGCAAAATATCATGAAGCAGTGCTTCAGTAACTTTCCTAGGGGTCAGTTCTCCTTGATTCTAGGTCTGAATAATAAACTTTACTTTTATATGGTGAAACTACACAGTGACAGGAAAATAACAGTAATTTTAAAAAAGCAAACCTACTGTTAATCCATATTATCAAATCCTGGTCAAATCAGAGGATGACTTAAGCAGTCTACTCCGTTTGGTATTCGTGAGTGGATTTCCTCAATGTACCTTAATAAATTTCCCTAATACTTCTTAAACAGACTCCCATGGCTTTATATATCACTTGATATCTCAGGCACTAAAATAATAAATCACTATGAATAACTTTATGCCAATAAGATCGACAAGTAATAAAAATGCAAAATAGCTCAATAGGACAGAAGGAAAAGATGTTGACTAAGGAGTGAGGAACATTTTCAAACTCAGTTTATGAATGAAACAACACCAGAGAAAGTCATGAAAATAAAACTAGCCAATGTAGGTAGGCTTTATCCTGACATTAACTTGGTTTCTAATATTAACAAATCAACGATAGGTGCAGGGTATAGTTCTCTGCTACAGGAAAGCTTAGCATTTATACAAGACCCTGGGCTCAATCCCAAGCATCAAAAACTTTAAAATATCAAAGAATACAATTCGTTACATTGAGAAGAGAAAAATCACATTTAATATAAAATTCACTTGAATTTATTACTAACATAATAAAAATTTTATTCAAGGTGATAAATTATCTACATATACATGTGTAAATAAATTATAAAAGCACCACATCCTCATACCAAAAACAATACAGAAATCAGAAGGAAGTAAAACTATCCTCACTTGCAAATTACATGTCTATCTACGTACAAAATCCTAGTGAGTATCTACTGGAACTATTAAACTGACTCTTGCAGGAATGTACAACATCATTTACATGAAAATAAATTTTTCTATAAACCAGTTATAAATGACAAACACATGGAATTTTAAAAATGTTACTTATAGAAGCATCTAAAACAATTACCCACTTACAGATAAAGACCTAATATTAAAAATTGTAAAACAATTCTGCGAGTTTCTTAAAAACAAACCTACATATATTTATGTACATGGGTCAGATAGTGTTTAAAATAATATTAATTATTTTTGCAATCACAATTAAAGTTTTACAGACTTTTAAAATAGAAATTTAAAGGTTAATCCTAGCATGTTACCAAAGAGAAGAACTGTAACAGATAAGAAAATAGAAAGCTCAAAAACAAATCAGTATGTGATCATGCAAATTTTCAAAAGAACTTGGCAAGAATAATTAGTATTACAAAGAGTACTGAAACAACCATTGCTTACTGCTCTAGTTGGCAGTGTGAACCTAGGAGAGTGGAGCCTAAAAATGAGGTGTACTAAAGTCTTATTCAATAGTCAACTTTATTTAGAGCATCAGACAATTTGCACTCAGGGTTAAGAGTCACATGAGTAAAGTGTCTAATCCCAAGGGTGAGTAACATGCGGCAGGCACAGAGGCATATAGACAAGTAACAAAAGCCAGCTGTAATGAATTAGAAGTCAACTCACGCCTAACTGCCACACCTGGGAGGGGCACAACAGCACATTCCAAGAACAATTCCTTGTTTTTGAAGAAACTGAAGTCACAAGACTCTTGTCTGTTCTTTTGTTTTTTGGAATTTTTCCCACAAGCACTCAGAATTCCCCTCACATGACTCCATTCTTGGACTGTGTTCTGACAAACCACATTTATGAAAAGCAATTGTATGTCTGCTGAAATACACATATAAAAAAAACCCCTCAATCTTTACACACCCTAATTGTATCACCCTAAAAATTAATTCTGATGGATTAAACACATAAATGTAAAAACCAACAAAATATAGGATAAAAAAACCCACAGAAAAGAATGTGTGAGTTTGAAAATATTCTTAGAATGCAAAAAAACAAAAAACAAACAAAAAAACAAAACAAAACCCCAAAACCAAACCTACCTTAAAAATGCTGACAGTTTAAGAGTGTAGTCCCTGGTAAATGGACTACACCCCAGTGGAAGTCTACATCCAAGAATATATGGGCAGCACAAACTGGACTTGGGGTTAAAAAAAACCCCAAATAACAAAAACAAACAAACAAACAAACAACTAAACTAAAAAGAGGGCACCGAAGCTGGATGGACAGAGAGAGTATGGGAGTAGGGGCGGAAGTGGGAGGAATCGGAGAAGAGGTGACTGTGATCTATGATCAAAACACATTGCATGAAATTCTCTAACAACTAATAGAAAAAAAAATTGCATGACTGAGTTTAAGAGGACAAATAAAACCACGGAGTTTATGACTATCTTCATAAAAATGTTATCCCATCAAATTTTAACATAACTTAGACTTACTAGAATAAATTAAACTGACAATGTCAAATGTGGGCAAGGATAAAGAACAATTAGGAGATCAGAGTTTGCTGATAAGAATGAAAAATAATATAACAACTTTGGGAAAAGTGTGAAAGTTCCTTACAAAGTTAACTGCATTAACTATCCTATAATGTAGCAATTCTACCCTGTAGATGTATGTATGCAAAAGAAAGGATACAAAACCATATAAATATTTATTACTCAAAACATTCAAATCTAGAAATAGGTTTTACATCCAAAATGGGTGAACACAGTTATAAATCAAAATGTTGCTTTGATTAAAAACAACAACATAAAACTATATATACAAGGAATGAAAACAAAACAGGCTGAAGAAAGCAGACAAAAATAAAGAATATATTATGTTGTTTCTATTATATGAAAACCAAAATATATGTTGTTTCTAAGGAAATCCAAAGCCAGGAATCAGCTTGTGGAGACTAACAAATACATCAAAATATTGGCTTCTATCTTATTGAACTAGTCATCTTGGAGATGGAGAAAGGGATCTTACAAAAGCATTTAACAAGTACAAGAGAGCCTCAACTCGACTCACTACATATAGACATCTTTTAAATTTTATGCATCCATACACAGACTTTTCAAATCACATACATGCACACACGCACAGGTCTTGTAAAATTTCCTTCTAACTATCAAGTACTTTCAATAAAGGATCTGGCTAAAGAATGAAGGTGGTAGGAGGTAGTGTTCCTCAGTCAGTGTACATATCTTTTGCTGGGCCAAATGTACCCTTCTTTGACATCTGGGAGAATGGAGTTTCTTCATCAAAAGGAACAAGATTATCCCACTACATTTCAATCCCTTACTTCCTCTCCACTTAGGTGTTCTTGCTTAAGATCATCTAGGATAATACTAAATGATGATGGTTATTATTTGACTGACAGAATAAATCCTTTATTATACCTCAGTTTTTTTGATTCATTCAAACAATTATGTGGTCTTTTTTTAACAAACCTAACAAATACGAGGAAAGGATTTACACTGCTAATCAAAAGGACTTTTATGTTCAGTTGACTTATCATAGCTTCAATTCTGAGACTGAGCTTCATAATAAGACCTTACTGTGTGTGGATCGAGGGGTTGTGTAAGGAGTTGACTAGAGGTTTTATTTAAGCTATTTCTCAGTGAATCTGGAAATTGACATTTCAGTTAGACTGTTTTGCCCTTGGGATCTGGGTTGGAGGCACATGATGGCATGTTTAGTTTTTTACTTGAGAACTATGTATCCAACTTTGGGAACTCATGCTTGTGTAGGAAGCACTTCACCCACTGAGTCATCTCAGCTCAAACTGAGACTTTTCTGAATGAGTAATGAAAATATTTTATACTGATATCTTTTTTTATTTTCTCTCTATGGGTACTTAAACTGTACCATGTGAGTGCGGTGCGTGATGAGGTCAGAAAAAGGCATTGAATGTCCTAGAACTGAAGTTACACATGTTTGTGAATCACTACGTGAGTGTTGGGAATCAAACCTGCATCATCTGGAAGAGCAGCCAGTGTTCTTACCTGCTTAAGAATTAAGATTATTTTTTTAAATAATCATTCTAAGAAAAGATATGTCATTCTAAGTGCTGGATAATTCCTAGAAACTTTATTGCCAGATGTAAGAAAGTGTAGTAATTAATTAGATAAAAATTATGTATGAACCTGTACTTCAAATATTGAGGTTATTCTAATGCAATTGTAAATAAACACATAAAACATCAGTAAATTAGCCACTGATATTTATCTTTACTAAATGTGTAAGAAAATCATAATTAAAAACTGGTAAAACTGTCCCCAGGAAAATAGTCATTTAACATGCAGAGGTTTTTCATAGAACTTCTAAGATGTTTTAACATTCTGAAAAAAAAAATTACTATTTCAAAAACTTCTTCCATCAGTTCCAAATAGCCTAAACTATCATTGTAACTATCATTTTAGTGCACTTCCCTGACTGTCCTGGGAACTGAATTCAGGGCCTTGTGTTTGCTAGGTAAACACTATCACTGAGCTCAGCCACATGCTTGTTATTTTAAAACATGTATATAAAGTCAGATGAATATAAACATAAACTCTCAGAGAAGGAAAAGAAAGATCTACCCCAACCATGAACCTACCTTCACTGGAATCAATAGATTCTCTCTCCTTTCCTTCCTGGCCTCCATTTACCCCTGTTAAGATTTATCCTTTAGATCTGGGTCCTCGAAGGTCTTAATGTCACAATAAGAGTGTCACTAGTAAGCTGTCTTCAGTGGTGAATAGTAAAAAAAATTTAAGATACAGGTCCCAACCTAACATAAAAAAGTACATATTACACCTGTGATTATCTCTAGGTTTGGCATGTGATCATTCCTTGGCCACCAAAGTAGTTATATCCAATCTTAAAGTATAACAATATAGACAGGCTGTGTAATTAATGATACTGACACAGTGCACAGAATTATTATTAATATGGGGATCAGTTGGTTCCTATAATTATCCATCTGGTTAGACAGATTTCATCTAATAGCTTTTAGAGACATGTGTGGCTGAGAAAATTAAGAGAGGCATATATACACATCCAGTTACACACAAACATAAACTGGTGGTACGCAGCAAGAAGATACCCTCAAAAGGGCACTCTAAAGGATTTTAATAACAAAGGGAAAATACATTACTTGGCCTTGGTTGAATCATATCCCTGATATATATTTGCAAACATAAATTAAGATAGTTGGTTACAAGTCATATGCTTTTCTGCCTTGAATTTTACCTACATAATAATATTTATATCACTGACTTTTAGTCAGGTCATTATAGAAAAGGATCTTGGATCTAGATTATAATTTATTATGCTAAAAAAAACCAGGGAGAATAAATATAATGACTAGTTATATTTATTCAAGATTGCTTATTGAAATGAAGAACAAACTTGGATTTCTAATAGGCCTAGAAAAATCAGCAAACTGTTAAAACAACTGTCTCATGCAGAATTTGCTCAAAGAAAGAAATATGGGAAGTTGAGAACCACAAACAAGGATCTTTCCACAATTAATTACAAATAAGACCAGCTGGAGTTGGCTCACAGCACACCCTGGTGCTGTGGGCCAATCAATTTCTGCCCAGGCTCCTTTCCTCCTGCCCTTCTCCCCAAAACTTAGATGCAAACAATCAAGACTTCACATTTAGTACTAAGAATCAAGAATTTTCTTTGGAAATAGTCATTTCCAAACTTTGTTTATAGAGTTAAAGAGTATACATCTATGTTTTGCTTTTTTATTAAATACAGGGACTCACTCTAGCCCAGGACAGTCTTGGACTAATGGCAATTCTTCTGCCTTGGCTTCTCAAATGCTTGGATTACTGATTCATCATGTGTAGCAAGAAAGCAATTTTTAATAAAAAGGTACTTTCAATAGCCCCTTTGTATATAAAATGTTGATAACTGATAACTTTGGATTAATTAACCCAACCCAATCACTAGAAAAATAGCAATTCTATATACACTGTACATCCTGGTTGTAGTTTCTTCAAATAAATAAGCCAACAGTAACATCTATTTTCAAAAACTATCAACTAACCTGTAATCCCTGTACTTCAGTAAGTAGTAGAGGCAGGAATTTAAGGCTAATGTGGGTGACAAGAGACCTTGTTTCAAAGAGTATTTAAAAAAAAAAAAAAAAAAAAGACCAGAACACAGACAAACAAAATTCATACAATACTTCAGATGGTTGAGCTAGCTTTCCTTGGTTTTCTTTTTTGTTTGCTTCTATAATCTAGTACACTCAATCAGCAAAGATATTGAACAAAATAGTAAGGAAAACAATATTTAGACTGGTAATTCAGAAAGTGTATGGAGGGGAACGATCAGACTTAGCCAGCTTTCCTAAGTCAGACAGAGACCTCCATGTTTGTGTAGGATCGCTGCCTTCTGCAGACAAAAGGTATTTTCTCCTTTGTCTACAGGGTTGACGCCGCAGCTTCCACTTTTAGTGTGTTTTATATTAATATGACATTTGTTAGTCCTTTTATGTTCTAATTCTTTATGTACTTTTATATTATTCTAATTTCTAACTGTTTTCTCATTTAGATACATCTTAATACATTAAAACAAGTTAATGAAAAAAATCAGGATCCAGATAACAGAAAAGAACCATAAAAAAGGCCTCTTTATCAAGCAAAGGCAAAGGTGGCTAGTCAGGGAGAAAGACTCTAAAAGTATGTACTGCACAGGAAAGAAGGATGGAGATACACAGACACATATACACCTCAGTCATTCCAATGTTAAGTGACCCATATCACTTAATTATCTTTGCTACTCAAACTATCTACAGACACTTTCAAGTTCCATCACATGCCAAACTCTCATACTTGACAATATCTTGAATAAGATTGACAATACTGTATCCACAATGATATTTACAACAAGGAAATGATTTTGTACTGCTGATGAATATTAAAAACTTGAGAGAACTGCACTTCTTTCTTTAAAAAACGATTTATTTATATGAATGTGTACTTTGCCTGCATGTGTTTATATGCACCGTGTGCCTGCAGAGGTTAGAAAACATCCAGTAAAGGGTGCAGTGGGGTGGAGTGCGAGGTGAGGAGCTACTGACAGCTGATGGCTTCTGGAGGAGAGAAAGCCAGTTTTCTTTAAGTGTGTGTCCCCTGGTAGGCCAACTGTCTAGTGGATGATCCCACACCCATGAGCATATAGCCAACACAAGTAGAGTGGAAGAGGGTTTTTTTTTTTTTTTTTTTTTTTTTAAGGATATCAAATTTAGAGAAGATGGGATGAGGGGCAGGGGTCTGGGAGCAGTTAGGGGGAAGGAGGGGAGATCGACTGTGATAAAAATATATTATATAAATTCTCAAAGAATAAAAATAATATTTAGTAAAAATTCACTTTAGATCAAGGTTATTCATAATGCCTTCTTAAATAATATTTATTTTTTCATTAGAAAAGGCAGAATTCAAAACAACAAAGCAAATAGTTAAAGATCCATGTTAATTCTATTAGTTAAAATTGGCATATACAGAACAAGAAAAAATTGAGTTACTTTATTATGTCAAATTCTATTACAGTAAAAATAAAAATGCCAATAATGAAGTACTTTAAATGTCAAGCAGTAGACTCTAATTTGTTGATTTCCTTACCACATTCACTATAAAATCTAAAGCAACAAATGATTTTGCTGAGTTGGTCCATGATAATACTAGTCAGTGAACTAAGGAAAATCTATACCTCAAACAATTTCCTGAGAAAAAACTAACAGCATTCATTGCCTTAGTTTTCTGTCTCTGCCTTTCTATATCCTGGATACTAGAGAAGAACTTAGGAGGAGATGGAACCACATTCCTGGAAGTCAGGGTCCACACTCACAATCTTCTTTCACTCTCAACACAAAGAAAGAGTTCATTCAGACTAGCCCTCTTCCTGACAGCATCATTTCCTAAAATTTTACAACCACCTAAGCTAAAGGAAAGAAAAAAAGGAAGACACAAGGATAAAGAGAAACAGCTGAAGAAAGTGGGGAAGAGAAGCTCCTCTACTATATATTTACTGAAGAATTTTGAAGCAGCAGCATGTGGGAAGTTTTCTGTCATGTGTGATTATATACACACATATATAAGATTTATAGACATATATGGTCTGTGTATACCAGCCTTGAGGTCTCTTAATCCTGCTACCTCAGCCTTCTGAGTGCTAGGATTAAAGATGTGGACTACCAAGCCTAGTGAATATATTTCAAAGATAGTACTTTCTTTTTTTTTTATTGAAGAAAAAGACAATATAGCCTGTTTTGCTTCTCTCTAAAATGAGTGAAGTAGCAAAATCTAAGACATGGTCATGATTTCCTCTAACCAGTGCTTGTGAATCACTTAGATCTCTTGGTTGATATGTGTAACATGGTATTTTCTCAGAGTTTGTATGACCTCTTGTTTCCAAGCTTGATTGTTCATCTATCATTTCCCATGTAGCCTTGGGGAACTTTGCAGAATACAGATCTCTACCTTTGTTCTATTCTTCCTGAATTATGTATTAAGAGTCTAAAACTGGAATTGTCTTGTTTCTGATTTTGAGAGATTTCCAAATTGCAATCATCAGCCAGAATTGAGAAGCACTGGAATAAGCTCTGCCATAGCCTGCGTTTGCAGTTTAATGAAAGCAGAGTGGCTTACAGCAGTACTACAAGGCTTCTCAGTGTGCTTCAATAACAATGATTGAAGTGAGGTTTTGCATGAAACATGCCTACCTATTAGAAAAATCTCCCATGTAAACAAATTACACATTGCGAGGGGTACTTTGAAAGTCAAAGGTGTTCACCAAATGACTACACAGCCCCTACTGCATGTCAGACACTTATAAACACATCACACACACCTCCTGATTTTAAAATTCTAACCATTCTAACCAGGTTGCCACTGTTACCAGCACTTTATAAATGAGTATACTGGAGAGATTAAATCCTAGCCACAAGTTCAGAGTACATCGATTGGAATTCAAGAGATGTAAACTTGGGAAAGCTGGCTCCAGAGTCTGTGATCTTACAACTTTACAAACCATTTGACGAGGAGTCTGCAGGTTAAAGGGCAATCAAACAACAATACACGAACATCCTCCACACACACCAACACCTCATTAAACAGTATTTTTAAAGAAATCACAAGAAATTCAGGTATGAAAACATACCTTTCAGCTTTTAATTATATAACAAAAGTCTAATTGACTAGAAATAAGAATAACAGGAATATAATACATTATATGACTAAAAAGAAAGGTGCTCTCATCTTATACAGACATACCTTCACACAGAATGGATGGCAAGTTTCCAAGTCATGACTTACTATATTTTGTCTCAAACAAGGAAAGTTGTTATCTTATCCTCATCTAGAGCTACTGAAATCTTAGAGATGATTTCTGATAAATATCTTAACGTAAAATACCCCAACTCCACCTCTCTGCCATTAACGCTTTTCCTGAGGACTTTTTTCTGGGCTATTTTGGAAGAGATAGGTATCGTAAAGGTCCATTAGTGTAGTATGAATCTTAAATGGTCTTATTAATAAAATCAAACCTCAAGTCATGTACTGGGGTGAACGCTGAATGATCAGAGAAGCAGAACATGCCACAGCTTCCTCACCTTGCCAATTCCTCAGCTGATCCTGTTGCTTCAGACTGGAAGCTTCTGTGTCCTCATCCAAACAGATCTCAGCTGAACATGCTACTCTAAAGTCTAAAAGTTTAACCAGTTCTAGTTCCTGGTTTTTCACACCTTATATACCTTTCTGCTTTCTGCCATCAGTTCCTGGGATTAAAGGTATGAGTCACCATGCCTAGCTGTTTCTAGTGTGGCCTTGAACTCAGAGATCCAGGTGGATCTCTGCCTCTGGAATGCTAGGATTAAAGGTGTGTGTGCCACTATTTTCTGGCCTCTATATCTAGTGGCTGTTCTGTTCTCTGACCCCAGATAAGTTTATTAGGGTGCACAATATTTTGGGGAACACAATATCACCACACATTAGAGGAACTTCTTTTGATCATTAACTGTTATTTTGGATAAGGGACTAGATAATATGGATGATGGTTTGATTGAGAGAGGAGAATACAAGCATGAGAGTATGTGGGGAAAAAAAATCCGTATCTTGTTACACAGACACGAACACTTTGAAATAGATACTCCTGTACCTGAAACAACTTAAAAATCTTTCTAGAAGGTTCAAACAGTAGTTATATCAAAGAAAGATGTACATGTAGTTTTCATTATCTGATTCCAGTCTTTCAATAAAACAATGTTAACACAAAAAGACATGACATCATTTGGGCATCGTGGAGGATGCCTGTAATCACAGTATACTGGAGCAGGAGCTAGGAAGAGTGCCAGTTTATGGCCAGCTTAGGATACCTAGTGAGATCCTTTCTCAACAAGCAAAACAAAAGCAATGAGATGTATCCCTTGTATCTGAGATCTGTTTGGCAACTTTATATTTTAATTAAAATTTTATTTTTAGTCCTATGTTCCTCCATTCCCTTGCTCCCTGCATGCCCCTTTTTTCTTTACACACACAACACAACACAACACAACACAACACACACACACACACCCTGCTGAGACAATCTCATGTTACTTATGTATGTATATGATTTTAGGACTGACCACCTGGTACTGGATAATTAATTAGGGGGCTCATCTCTGGTGAAGATTAATTCCCTTTCTTTCTCAGAAGCCATTAATTACCAGTAGCTCCTCATGATATTTCCTCCATTTACATGGATGTATCAACTGGTGTTATCATCTAGTACCATTTTACTTTCAGGCTATTGTTTTACTCAGTATAGTTGCTGATGATGTATATAAAGGTTTCTGTATCCTGCCACTTTGCTAGCAATGTTGATTGCTTCTAGAGCTTTTCTAGTGGAAGTTTTGGAATCCCTTACGTGTAAAACTCATCTGCAAATAGGTATAATCTGACTTCTTTCCCTACTTATACCCCTAACTTCCTTCTCTCCACTCACTAATTTGAGCACTATACTGAAAAGGAGGGGAATAGTGGACAGCCCTCTTGTTCCTGATTTTAATGGGATTGCTTTAATGGGGGAATGTTGTCTGTTAGTAGTCATACAAACTATTACATTATGTTGTTGTTCTCTCCAGTCCTACTCTCTCTTGAACTTTAAACATGAAGGCATTTTAGATTTTTTCTGAGGCTTTTTATATGTCTATTAACATATCATGGGGTTTTGTGTGTGTGTTTAGACCCATTTATATGATTTTTTTTACATTTATTGATTTGTGTATGTTGAACCATTCATTCATCTCCAAGATAAATCTACTTGATCATGGTGGATGATCTGATCTATGCCTGTACTTGGTTTTGAAATATTTTATTGAAGATCTTTGTTTTTCATCTATGTTCATCTAATTCCAGCATCTTATGGCTTTATTATCACACTAAGAAGTTAGATATCAGTTTAATGAACAATATTTTCTTAAAATCTAAGAATTTCTCTTTGGAAGAAGTCTTATCAATAAATAGCACTGGCAAAATGAGATATTCGTACGCAGAAGAATGATATCTGACTCTTATGTAAGACTGGATTTTAGACTGAAACTCTAAAAATGTAAGAAAAAAATTCACACACACGGTATAAAAAGGACACTACTCTGTAATGTTATTTGCTCTGCCCATGACCTTGGGCTATATGGCCCAAAGGAGGTGGTACTTCCTGCCCTTGTATGTGACCTCTTACAAGGAGTTGGAGAATGGTCACATGCCCCTTCTCCCTGCTCCTGCCTGTGAGGTGAATTTGCTCCTGGTCAGATCAGAGGATGACTTCTGCTGCCTACTCTGTTCTGTATTCATGAGTGTATTTCCTCAATTTATATCTTAATAAAACCTGTTACCCATTTAATACTCACCGGGATTGATCTCTAGTAAGTGGCACTCATGTGACAAAAAGACCCCACACTCCCTGTACCTCCTGCCTGCAGCCTCTGCGGAGGCAGCAGCAGCAGCAGCAGCACACTGGCTCAGAGGCTTGTGTGCTTGCTGCAGGTCAGCCTAGATAGTACCGCCCCTCCAGCCACTCAGTGCCAACCATGTAGAAATGAGCCCCACGCGTCCCCACTGGGGCTACTTTTGTGACCATATCCTAACACATGCAGTCGGCTGCTGGTGAGTTTCTCCATCCTGCAGAGCCCGCACAGCCCAAACTGCCCAGGAATGGCTTGATCACTCCTCGGGTGACCAGCTGCATACAGCAGCCCGAAAGGGAGCCTGTAGACCAGGCAGCTCACGAGGCATGTGAGTCAGTCATTCTTTGGCCAGGTGACTCACAAGGAGCGGTTCTTGTAACCACGGCCAGAAGCACGCGTTCTTCAGTGGATAGAGCACCAGAGAAAGGTGCCCGCACTAGGCGCCCTTCTAGTTCCGTACTTGTAGCAGCCAGATCGGTTCAGAACCCCGCCTAGTTATAGAGATTACCAGCAGACTGTTCCCTTACTTTAAAAATTGTTCAATGTAACAGCTGCCAATTCCAGGACACCATGGGACGCCACCCTTGAGAATGCACCCCTGCACAGGCTTCCACCACTCCAGCTGAGTCCAGGCTCGGCACCGTGCCTTCTGCTGTCACCAGCCCTATAGCACCACAGACAGGCGGCTCCTGCCAGGTGCGTGACCGTGCCTGAGCGCTTCCAGCTCATTGGTGTATTGCCTCATTGTTGTACACAATCTATTGTGGTCCCAGCAACCCTACCTAGTGCTCAGGGGTTGCCTGGGTAAGTGCTTAATTCACAGGAACCATTCAGGGACCTGAGTCGGACTACAACAGACCTGTGACACCTACTGGCCAAGAAACAACACTCCACCCCCCAAAAACATCTCAAGAACTGAAACAACAGCAATCAAGGATTTCATCTAAGGTAAAAGTATTTGATAATTTTATACCTTAAAACTGATTAATAAATAAAAAAATTAATAAAATCTTTACAAATTTTGAATATTTCTCAAAACAAAATATTACATCACAAGAATTTAAAAATTTTTGCTTGTATAATGAATGAATTTTTACAAGACATATATGAGCTTCCTGGTATAGTCACCACTTAGCACAATAATTCACATACCACTGAAAAGCTGGTTTAATAATAATAACAGATGAGTCATTATTGGGACTGATACAGGCTTTACAAGGTACCAATGAAGACGTAAGTAAAAAGAATCTTTCTCTGGAATCTGATATGCAGTCTTTACAAGGCAGCAATGAAGACTTAAATAAACAGATTTACCCAGGATTTATAAGGTAGGAATGAAGACTTAAATAAACAGATTCTTTTTCTGGAATCTGCTACCCAGATTTACAAGGTAGTAATAAAGACTTAAATAAAAGGATCCCTTGTTTGGAATCTGCTAACTTACTACAAGAACTTAAGTCCATTAATAATAAATGTACAACCAGATTTGATTCTATTGATAATAAATACAAATACATAATGGATAAAACAATAACTCTCCAGAGTAATGTTGCCACTATTCAGATACTTTATGAGGAAGAAAGATTGTCATTAATTGATAAACTAAGGGCTATGGAATTGTGTATTTCAGAAGAACATAAAAGGCTGCATGATTCCATGAAATCTCTGGAATACCTTACAACAGAGGAGGTTCACTTGCTGCAACTGACCCTAGGTGCTCAGTTGCAAGCTCTGGCAGAAACTCTCAGTAAAGATGACAAAGGAACTAACAGGCAGAAGGGCAAGGACATACAAGTCATAACATCGACAGATGGCTCTCATACAATCGCTTATCTTGTCATTATTCGTGAGAAGCCAGCAGATGATAGACATCTTGAGTCATATGTGGAATATAAGTTGCAACCTATTCCTAAGGGAGATTTAAAAAACATTAAGGAATCGGTGGTCACCTAAGGTATACACTCAACGTGTGTAAAACAGATGTTAATTACGTGGTCTTCCACAAATACCATCACACCAGATGATTGGAATCAGTTATCTCAACTGTTCTAGAATATAGCCAGCAGTTACAATGGAAAAGCTGGTTGAGAGAGGAAGCTAGACTCCTGGAACAACAAGGTAAGAACAGAGGTTTTGAGATCTTGGTGAGGGACCTTTTGCTAATAGAAATGTACAAGCCACTTATGATGAGCACACAATATCACTATGCTGTATAGCAGCTTTAAATGCTTGGGGAAAAAAATCCAGAACCAGGAAAACCAACTGAGCTATACACAAAAGTTTTCTAAGGCCCACAAGAAGAATTTACTAATTTTTTTACAAAGGCTGACCACAGCTATTAAAAAAAGGTAGACAAAGAACTAAGAAAAGTATTAACTGAGTCCTTGGCATTTAACAATGCTAATGCAAAATGCAAAAGAATACTTACACCATTAAAGGTCAGGTCAGTACCTCTGGAAGAATGGATTCAATATACATATGGTGTTGAGTCTCTTAACTATGGTAATGAGGCTTGGATAGGAGAAGAAATTTCCAGAGGTGGAAGGAGGCCTCTAGGTACCAAATGTTTTAACTGTGGTATACCAGGTCATATGAGTGGAAACTGTACACGGGGTGCTCCTAGAAGTAATACTTCTAGAAACCCAACCTTCTGGATTATGTAGAAGATACGGCAAAGACCGACATTGGACCAATGAATGCAGATCAACAGCAGATATACAAGTCAACCATTTTCCAGCATGAAACGCCTCAGGGGGCCTCTTGCAGACCCCCAAATTGAACATAGTACAAATATTTCCAGCCACTGTGGACAAAATTCCTTGCCAGGACAATTAAATAACCGAGTGTCTCATGTACAGAACAATACTGCACTGGATGATAGAATAGCTCCAATTGAGGAACCAAAAGTTCCAAAGAACACCACAAAACAAATGTTTTGGCAGACTTCCATAAACGAACAAAGACCAAAGCTCAGACTTTGAATTAATGGCATTGTTATACAGGGCCTGGTAGACACAGGTGTGGAAGTGACTATAATTACACCAAAATCAAGGCATCCGAATTGGCCTCTTCAAGAGGTAGATGTCCAGTTTCTAGGGGCTGGAACCCTATCTCAGGTAAAACAAAGTTCAAGATGGGTTGAATGCATAGGGCCAGAAGGACAAAGAGGAAGGCTGAGGTCATATGTTGCAAATGTAGCAGTGAACCTGGAATTAGAATACATACCTACATACATACACATTCATTTGGGGCAGTCTTACATGTTACAGCAATGGAACACCCGATTAAAATTCCTACAATCTCAGAAAGGGAACACAGACCAATGCGTCTTTCTAGGAATAACATTATAACATACTATAAAAAACAGCCATCAACCGTATAAACAGAGCACAACTGCTGTTCAACTCTCAGAAGTACTCTACCTTTAAAATGGCTAACTGATAAACCTGTCTGGGTTGGAAAATGGCATTTCCATTTGGAAGTTTGTCTTCTTGGCACAAAATGGCCCACTGGGCAAAGAACTGCCCTTGACTTGACTGCTGACAGTACGAATGCTGTCCTTTCTGCATGTGCGGGACAAGGAAGAGCAATTACTGAACTCTACCAAGACAGGGTAAGATGGTCTTTCAAAATTCTTGCTTAAGAAAATGGTCTGTCACATATTCTAGTCCTGTAGCCAAGTTGGTTGCCCCAGATGCTGATTATATAGGGGATTACAGTAAAGCAATTGCATGAATCTGAGAAGAGACTTTGGACTTTTAAGTTTGAGGCTGTTATAGACTATGGAAACTTTTGAAGTTTGACTGAATGCATTTCTGCATTATGGTATGGCTATAAGTCTTTGGGGGCCAGAGAGTGAAATGTGGTGGATTGAATAGGAATGGCCTCCACAGACTCATGTGTTTGAATGCTTGGCACATAGGGAGTGGCATTATTAGATGTGGCCTTTTGTGGGGTAAGTATGTCACTGTAGAAGCAGGCTTTGAGTCTTATACATGCTCAAGCCACACCCAATTTGGCAGTCTCCTTCTCCAGCACCATGCTTCCTGCCTTGACTATAATGGACTAAACCCCAATTAAATGTTTTCCTTTTTAAGAGTTGTCATGGTCATGGTGTCTCTTCACAGCAATAAAACCTTAACTAAGACATTTACCAAAATGAAAAGAATTTTTTTTCTTTAATAATTTACAAGTTAATTTTTTTAAATGTGATTTATAGTAGTATTGAGCTTAAACCTATACAGATCATTTTCCTGTCTTCTTCTTATTCCATAAATCTGTTTTTTAATTCACCTCTTTACTTGCTAAAGTTTCTAGTTGAAAACTTAAGACATATACTTCAGCTTAGGCCTACACATTAACATTAATATCATTCTCTTCCCTTCCCCTGTTTGGCCCCCCTGAAAGGCCTTCTAGAGTGACAACATATACAAAGTTGTTTCCAGGACCACCACCAACCATCTAGAATCCTTCTTAAAGATGTGTTTGAGACTCACAAGGACTTGTCAGACCTTTCAGAAATGTGAACAAGTAACAGTGCATGTACTTTAGTCTAACTTTCCTAATTGTACATAATGAGAAGGCCTATACAAATTATATAGTCTATTATTATCAAACATGGAAGCTGAGTCATAAAATTTTAAATAAGCCATCAATGAATTGTATCAAATGAAACTGCACCTGGCACTCAAATACTTTAAATTATGTGTCCGGTCAAAATTTTCTGTGTTAAAAATAAAATTAGGGGCTATCACTCAGTGAAAGAATTCATTTTTAGCATGTACAAGGCCCAGGGATCAATTCACAGACCCTAAATACATTCTACAACAACAAAATACTCCTCCTCCCTAATCAAGTACCTAAAAAGCTTAAAAGAAAAATGATACTAACAACTGTAAAGACATAAATCAAAATAGTAAAAATAATTCTTCCTACATATAATTCATGGAAAAGCCTTTACTTTAAAATGTATAAGGAAGTAGAAAATTGGAGGGTATGATTTTTATAATGTAGCAGTATAACTTTCTTATAAATAAATTGAATGATTAAATATTACTAAGTGTATCTGTAGAGTAATTCTACCCTGAAATAGTATTTAATTGGGAATACATGAGCTGAGCCCCTTTTTTGAACAGACACTGAATATGATCATTAACAAGAATGAGACACAGAAGTACTCTGCAGGAATCTCTAGTCTTAAAAAAAAAAAAGAGATAACTGAAGTATGTACATGTATCCTAGGTATATGAAAGAAACATCATCAAGACATTGTGTCACTGGTGACATTTCAACTAGTATCTAAAACACCCAATTTACCTAGCTATATCTTAAAATCTAAAACAACTAATGTTGTGTATTCATAACCATCATGAAGTGCCATGGTTAAAAATACACATGAAAACTTACCCCATCTGATAGTGCCCGCCAACACACAGCACTGACAAATTCATTTGTGTCGTCTTCTTTTCGGTCTTTGTCCAGAACACTCTTGACTGTATCAAACTTAAAAGTCAACAAAGTCTTAGAAAGTCCTTTATAGTACAAGTAGAGGGAGTTGTTCTCACTTCCTGAAAAGAAATAATAAATGCAATCTTTTTAGAATGGGAGAACCTGGAATTAGAATACATACCTACATACATACATATTCATTTGGGGCAGTCTTACATAGCCCAGATTGTTCTTAAACACACAAGTGTCTTCCTCTGCCTCTCAAATGCTGGGGTCATAGGTGTATGATATCACAGCCAGCAAGAATACCATCCTTTCTATAATCCCTACACTCTGTGCTAGAAATTGAATCTAAGGCCTTTGGCTACAGTGAACTACATCTCTAGCCCCAGTTCCAGAACACAACATTTAGATAGTAATTATTAATCCAAGTTTTAGCAAAGAGACCAATTATCTTTTATATTCAAATTTAGAAGACAAGATCACAAGATCAATTAATTGGGGATTATGTGAGACATAAACTACGGTTTACTAATCTAAAGAAATAACTGTTGCTAAATGATGTAACAGTGTTTATAATTCTAAGGCTGAAATGTATATAAACAAACAACCCATAGCAGAGGTCTGTACATTTAAAAAGCTGTTGTAAAACAAGAATCTTAAACTGCATTTAAAAGGATCACAATGTAGAGACGAAAATAAAAGTTGTGGTGCTTACAAAGGCCAATTTGAATAGCCTAAAGACCTTACTTCTCCATTCCCCATACAGCATTACCCTATCAGATTTGAGTCAAACTGACACATTTCAGGAGTCTCCTAAGGATAATTGTGCAGCATATCAACTTTGGTGGTACTCAAGTTCATACATTAGGAGAAAATACAATTTACTAGATAAGAGCTGTGTCATTTAAAAGTGTTGACAAAAGTTCATTTACTCTTATTAGGACATGTGAATAATGACGGCATGTGTAAAATTACTAGAAAGCAGTTAAAAATCATTGGCATTACTAAGAATACAGGGCTTGAATGCAGAAAAGAAAATTAATGCTCTACAGCATGACTGGAGGAAAGAATTCAATTCTAAGCATCAAATGATGCTGCAGAGAACAGATCAGATCATTTTTCCGCTGAAAACTACCATGACATGTCTTCGCAAAGTTTCTTTAAAAATACAATTTCACTTACCACAAGCTATATAATCTCCATTGGAAGCAAGTCCTACAAAGTTTTTTTCATTAATATGACCCTTGAAGGAACGCAGGCAGTATGGTTTCCCCACATTCCACAGTTTTAGTTGGCTGTCTGTTGAGCTGAAATAAACACAAAGAGGAGTAAATTTTAGATTTCATGGTATGAAACTCGTCACCACTAGTAATTAAAGCAATCCAGTTTTGTGGTTAAGAATGCAGACTCTGGTGCCTGTGTGTCTGAGTCTTGTGTTCTCACAGGCTCCAATGTTTCAACAGTTAAATATGATATACGATGATCTACTTTATAGAATTAAATGGACCCAACACTATGAAAACCAAATTCATTTAACATGCTTTCAATAATGCCTGGGTATATAGGAAATATAAGCATTAACAGCGCCAACAGCACTGTCGCACCATCAACAAATAATGAGTCTTTGCACTGAGAGTTGTGTTTTATTTCAGGGAGACCCTCTTTCTTCTTGTTACTGTTATACTACTAGACATAAACTATTTTCATGCTATCCTTACATGTGAGAGATATGGTTGGAAAGTATACAATATAGTTTATTTTGCTGAAAGAATATAAAGATCTTATTGCTTACCTAAAACTATTTTTTTAAAAAAAATAAAACCCATTGGTAATTCTAATAGACAATTTCAGAACTGATACTATTTTGCAAACTGCTTTCCTGTACTGAATTGCTTACTTTATACTTTGTGTTGAGGGACCCTGTCAATGCACTTAAATCATCGTTTGAATTACATTTATACTTATCAAGCAGGACAGTATGATACAGTTTTTCATATATTATTTTATTTAAAGAATTAAGAACTTAGTGCTGTTACCAGCCCCATTTTGGAGAAGAGGAAATTGAGGTGCAGAAGGTTGCAACTGTATATAGCCAAGATCCAAACTGTTTGATTTGAGCTCTTTTAGAAATGTGCTTTAATTTGTTCATGCCACAGTATTGCAATGACTGTCCTTTTATGTTTCAGCTTAAAATATATTTCATTTAAGTCATTTACTGCTAATTATAGTTATCCTAAAGATGGAATAGTCTTTAGCTACCACTTAATTTAAGCTTGTGAATTCATTACCCACATAACTCCCTTGGAAAGCTCAGTCATGAACATTTTTTGTTATCTTTTGTAACTGAACTGAAATCATCTTGCCAAATCACCAAATTCTTATTTAGAGCAACCAGAGTGAAGGTGAAATGCAAAATCCAACACACTGGCATAACAATTTTCTAAGAGAGATAAGGAACTAAGTAAAAAAAAAAAAAAAGAAAAAGGAAAAAAAAAAGAAAAGAAAAAAGCATAAAGCTTGGGAAGAGACACAGGCGTGTGTGTGTGTGTGTGTGTGTGTGTGTGTGTGTGTGTGTGTGTGTGTGTGT
>CABHPH010110824.1:0-23241 GCA_902168325.1 Peromyscus nudipes
AATGCTTCAAAGTGGGGAGAAAAATGACAAAATTTGGTGGCCTTACAAGTTTTCCTTACCAATTATCTTAAATATCACCAATAAAAGCTTCCTTGCTAAAGATTAAAATCTTCCTGTCACTGATTAGTGTGCAGCCTAAGACATCACTGACCTCCATTTTCAAACTTGGTGACATTTCTTTCACTGAGACCTAGCTTTTTACTTGCTGCTTCTAAGTTCCTTCTTTTTATGCTACTCTTTAAATGTCAACAAATTCCAGGGTGATGAATCCCAATCTTTTCTTGTTCCATGTAGCTCTTCCTAGTAATCTCACTCACAGAATAATTTCCACCATGTCTTCTAGATAAGTGGTTCTTATATCAACATCTCTGACTTCTGATATGCAGATTTGAATTCTCAGTTACCTTGCATATGGAATGTACTTAAAGAGATCTTTATTCTTAATTCATACCTCCAGTTTAACACACAGTGAATATAGTTCTCTTACAACTCCATCCTAAATGCCCATGTGGAGTCACAATTATCCCTGTGGCTAACTCAATTGGTTTCCTAGGGCTACCACAACAAAGGAGCACAGATTGAGATGCTTAAAACAACAGAACTGGACTCTCACAGGTATGGATCCAGAAGTTGCAAACTGCAGGTGATAAAAAGTGTGTCATCTTGGAACACTGAAGATGAACCGGTTGTAGGCTGCTCTGTGTGTGCATATACCCATGCGTGCATGCATGCATGTATGCGTGTGTGTTGCTTCCTCTACTTGTGGTGTCTACTGGCAATCCATGGCATTTCGTAGCTTGAAGGCAAATCTCTCCAACTTCTGCCCCATCATCACATGAACACATGGACTCTCTTCAAGCCATACTTCCTCTTTATCACAACTAATTTTCTTTCTTTTTTTCAAGCATATTTTCTAAAAGAGCTAATGATGTCTTCTCTCTTTAGAATTCTGCTATGGTTTCCTACACATATCTACTGACCTTTCAATTACCTATAGTTTGGGAGCCTAGGTTTAAATCTTTATTTCACTCTACAAGACCACAAAAACACCTCTTTGCTCATTTTATTTTCTTTGTCTACCCTTTATATAATAAAGTACAATTTATTCTCTAATGGTTCGATTTAAATATCTCCTTTAGGAGCTTATCTGAGGGACTGGAGAGATGGCTCAGAGGTTAAGAGCACTGGGTGCTGTTCCAGAGGTCCTGAGTTCAATTCCCAGCAATCACATAGTGGATCACAACCATCTATAATGACATATTATATTCTCTTCTCATGTGCAGGCATACATGCAGGCAGAACACTGTATAAATAATGAATCAAAATTTTTTCCTTTTTTTATAATTTAATTTAATTTTACATATCAGCCACAGATTCCCCTGTCCTCCCCCCTCCCTCTCCCCCCCCTGCCTTCCCCCCAGCCCACCCCCCATTCTCATCTTCTCCAGGGCAAAGACTCCCCTGGGGATTCAATTCAACCTGGTAGATTCAGTCCAGGCAGGTCCAGTTCCCTCCTCCCAGGCTGAGGGAAGTGTCCCTGCATAAGCCCCAGGTTCCAAACAGCCAGCTCATGCAAGGACAGGTCCTGGTCCCACTGCCTGGGTGCCTCCCAGTTCAAGCTAATCAACTGTCTCACTTATCCAGAGGGCCTGATCCAGTTGGGGGCTCCTCAGCTATTGGTTCATAGTTCATGTGTTTCCATTTAATTTGGCTATTTGTCCCTGTGCTTTTTCCCATTTTGGTCTCAACAATTCTCGTTCATACAAACCCTCCTCTTTCTTGCCCATTGAACTCCCGGAGCTCCACCTGGGGCCTGGCCGTGGATCTTTGCTTCTGCTTCCCTCAGTCATTGGATGAGATTTCTAGCACGACAATTAGGGTGTTTGGCCATCCTATCACCAGAATAGGTCAGTTCGGGCTTTCTCTCACCCATTGCCAGTAGTCTATTGTGGAGATATCTTTGTGGATTTCTGGGGACCTCTCTAGCACTTTGCTTCTTCCTGTTCCCATGTGGTCTTCATTTATCATGGTCTCTTATTCCTTGTTCTCCCTCTCTGTTCTTGATCCAGCTGGGATCTCCCGCTCCCCTAAGCTCTCTTTCTCTCAAACCTCGCCCTTCATTACCCCCATCATGTCCAGGCTGTTCATGTAGATCTCATCCATTTCTCTGTCATTGGGCGATCCCTGTGTCTTTCTTAGGGTCCTGTTTTCTAGGTAGCCTCCCTGGAGTTGTGAGTAGCAGTCTAATCATCTTTGTTTTACATCTAGTATCCTCCTAATGAATCAATAATTTTTAAAAGAAGAATTTATCTGAGGACAGCATCTACCCATTTCATCTCCCCATAAAAATTGGTCATCTTAAATAAAATGTGACATGTGTATATAATATATGTATGTTATGTACCATTAAATATTGTTCTGTCATTTAAAATGAAATGTTTATTTGTGACAACATAGATGAACAGGAAAACATAACGTTAAATAAAGTAACTGGAGTACATAGGATGAATGTCACATGTTTTCACTCATGTGGAGATTCAAAGAATTCATCTTATAAGAAGTAGATAGAATAAGGTGCACACAGATAGAGAGAAATTGGACAACAGGTCCCCAGACATAGTTAGATAGTAGCAACAGGTCCTAATGACCTTTACACAGTAGGAAAACTACAGTTTACAGCCATTTATTAAGATGGTTATGAATAGCTAGAAGTTTAAAAGTTCTGAACAGGAGAAACTAAAGTGCTTAAAGAAATTACAATGAAAGAATCATTTTAATCATTATAAATTACATACACACATCGAGTCATCCGTGTACCCCATAAATACATCCAATTTTACATGTTAAAAATTAAAATAAATAAATGAAACAAAAATAAAATCTGAATAATATACCTTTAATCATTCTTTTGTCTTAAGTACAACAGTAACCTTAAACTAGAGAACTTTATTAAGATTTTACTTTATTTATGTGTAGATATCTGTGTGTCCATATGTTGTATTTATACATGCAGTCAGGTGCTCAGAGACTAGGAAACAGTTTCAAAGTCCTGAAGTTGGGGTTACAGGTAGTTGTGAACCACCCAAATCTGGTCCTCTGGAAGAACAGATTGCACTCTTAGTAGCTGAGCTATCTCCCCAGCCCATCTTAAATCTGATACATCAGTAACCACATGTAAATGACAAGTTTTTCTTTCCTATCTCATCTTCCACAATTAGGTATTTGCTGCATTTCAATACTGAAGACCTGAATCCCATCCACCCAGGTCTTGCTAAGATCAACTACTTGGAAGGCAAAAGCCTCTGCAAAACCTGAGATGTGTAATTTGTTCAATTTTAAATTATGAGTATACTTCTGACTGAGTTGAAGAAATGAGGGATTATAATTTTACCCCTTTTCATCAACTTCTTAAAGTGATTTCTCTCTGCATCTTTATTTTTAACAAGTTGAGATGATTCAACTGGTATAGGTGATGCAACCAAGCCTCATGGCCTGAGTTGCATCACAGAGACCCACATGATGTAAGGTAGTGAACCAACACCCACTAGCTATCTTCTGACCTCAAATGTGCACACCATACTACACACAGAGAGAGAGAGACAGACAGACAGACAGACAGACAGAGAATAAATAAAAATGTAATTTAAAAGTCACAAAATTTGAACCTATCTAACTAGTACTTTATTCCTCTCTGTAGGTACATAAGTTTTAAGTCTCATGCTTCTAAAGGAAGCTCTAAGAACACTTTCTGTGTTTATTTATCAAAATGTGTTAAAACATTTTCCATTTACCAAATCTTTCATTACAAATTTATGAGGATGGATTTTTAATGTACAATAAGGCATATGGGCTGCAGCTCTCAACATTGGCATTGTTTCTTCCTTTACCCTCAAGCATCTTTACTTTGTGAAACACATGTCTTTTCATTTCCATTTGCCTTTTCCATAGTCAAAAAATAACTTAGAGAAAAAGAGGTCCATAGTTTCTATCTGTACATAGGAAGAGAAGAGGGGCAACAAGTACTCTGGAAAAAAAAGCAGGAGAAAAAGAAAAGAAAATGGGCTGACACATTAATGTTGCAGCCAGCACTCCCAAAAAATATGTAACAGTGGAAATATATTTGACATGTGTGAAATACTAGCATACTTTCTAATTCTATTTCCATAGTTTGCCCATAAGGTACATTCACACAGTATAAACTGGTGTGATTATGTGGCAGTTCCACAGTCAGTTGGGGCTTATAGCTACTTCAGGAAAGGAGAAATATTCTCCTCAGATCTCAAGGCTTGAATTAGACATTTTGACAGTTTAAGTACCTGACTTTATAATTAATGAACCAACAACACCCAACTTTGCTTTTTATAGAATTTTAAAGCATTGAAGCAAATCAAATAAGGTCAAACAAAAAGTAAGAAGTAGCAGGTTCATTGAATAAGCAATCGTTAAAAATCTATCTTGTCCTCAGTCTCCTGGACTATAAAGAAAAGATGTTGCCCTTGACCTTGAGATTGCACAGTCTGGGATGATTCTATTCACATAAGTTGTCTCAAATATCCCTTTAACTGATAATCATCAAATTCTTGCCTTCAGAACTATATTTTTAATGTCTCCTGGTTAACACAAGCATGACCCACTTACTCAAGATCATGTGGACACTTTAAACTGAATAGACATACCAAGTTAAAACTCATTTTTTTCATGAACTCACTACAGATAAATATCTATTATTATGATTTAAGTCTTAATGCCCCTGTGGTGGTTTAATAGAAATGGCCCCCATGGGTTCAAAGGGAGTAGCACTATTAGAAAATGTAACCTTGTAAGAGTGGGTATGGCCTTCTTGGAGGATGTGTGTGTCACTGCTCAAATTAAGCCCAACGTCTCTCTTTTCCTGCTATCTGCCAACCCAAATTTAGAACTCTTGGCTTCTTCTCCAGCACCATGTCTGCTTGCATGCCGCTATGTTTCCCACCATGACAATAACAGACTAAACCTCTGAATTTGTAAGCTAGCCCAAATTAAATATTTTCATTTATAAAAGTTGCCATGGTCATGGTGTCTTTTCATATCAGTAGAAACCCTAACTGAGACACACGCCCTACATGGGTTCCTGTGTGGAAACCTGGTTTCCAGCTCATGGCACTGTTTTGGGAAGTTGTGGAACATTTAGGATATGGACCTAGCTGGCAGAATTAGGTCATTAGGAGTGAGCCTTGAAAGTTATACTCACTCCTTGTTCTGGTGTGAACTCGGTTTCTCTTGGTTCAGGCCACTTGAAAAAGTAGCAACAAGCTTTGATCTATGAAAGAAGCATGGATTATACTTACAAGGAATGAAAAACTTGGCATAGTGGCACTTGCCTTTAATCCTAGGACTCAGGAGGAAGAGGCTGGCAGATCATTGTGAGTTGGGGCTAGCTTGGACTACATAGTGAATTCCAGGGCATCCAGGCCTACATGGAGAGACCCTGTCTTTTCAAAAATACCAAAAAGGAGGAGGAAGAGAAGAAAAGAAAAGAAAAAGAAGGAAGAGGAGGAGGAGGAGGACAAAGAGGAGAAGAACAAGGGCAAGAAGAACAAGAACAAGAAGAAAAGGAAGGGAGGGAGGGATGGAAGGTGGGAGGGAGGGAGGGAGGGAGGAAGGGAGGGAGGAAGGAAGGAAAAGAAGAAACCTTAATCTGGAAATCTAGAAACCTTTACAGACACACACATTGAGGGAGAAAGTAGGGATAGAAGTTCCTGAGTATAGGCTTACTGGAGCATTTTCTTAAGTAAACTGAACAGGTTTCCCAGTTGCAATTTGAAACCCCTTGTCAGACAGCAGAGGAGGAGAGACCATGTGCAGATATTTACAAAATATACCAGCTTACTTACAACTTATACACTGTAGTCCTATGCTTGTGTTTTTTCAGAATGGAAGTTACTTAAAAGATGTCAGTTGAGTTGATTTTCTCTTGTTGTACAACAAATCACCACACAGTCAGAGGCTGTTTTCTGGATCAGAAGCCCAAGGGCTTGGCTGCCCTTTGGCTGAAAGTCTTGCAAGGCTGAAATCAAGGTATCAACCAGTCTAGGCAAGGGCCTAGTGAGGAGTTTTTGCAAAAGAATCTACTTTCAAACTCATTCATGTTATTGTCAAAACTCAGATCCTCAGCAGAGCTGACCCTGTTGGGGCAGTACAACCTAGTGAGGGATCGTCTTCATAACAGTCCACAGATTGAAAATGTCCAGTAGAATGTGATGTTTCCATGAGATAAACACACTACATCACAGGCAGTGGGGATCTCCCAACATCCACTCACACCATACCAGATACCAGAGAAAGATGGCAGCAGCAAACATGTAAAGGCACAGCAGAAGCAAAAGGCCCATTCAGGTGGGCCGGCCCTGATGGCTTGAGAGTAAGAGAGCTAGCCATGACCCCTCCTCTGCCTTATGGTGGTAGGGGCAAGGGAAAGATGCCCTCCCCCTTACCCCTGACTCTTCTTATCAGCTGCAGCACTCAGGAAAATGGGCCCTGAACCTCACTTGGGCAGCACAGTAGAGCTGATCCTATTAACAGGTGAACCAGCAAGGAGAACATGAGCTTGGGAGATCTAGCCCCACCACAAGGTAGCCTGGGCAGGGGTTGAGGAGAATGCCCCCCTTCCCTGTGGTGGGTGTGAGAGCTGGCCCAGAGGTCATAAGAGCTGTCCCCACCCCTCACCAGCTGCAGCACTCGGGAGAGTGGCCCCTGCACCTTGCCTGGGCAACACAGTAGAACTGGTCCTGCTGGTGTAGGTGTGGGAGAGCCTACCCTGAGAGCATGAAAGCACAAGAACTGGTCCCTCCTCCTTACTCATGACTGCAAGGAGTCAGCTAGCCAGGGCAATGCCAGAGAGCTTAACCTGGTCATGAGGACTGGGGAATGCTGGAGGGCTGCAACTACCCAGGCTTAGGTAGAACTAGGGTTATGAGTTGGCCCACCCCAATATCCACCCCATCTATGATCTGCTGGAGCAAGTGAAGGGGCCAGTCTGCGAGACCAAAAATGTAGGATCTCCATGACACAGGGCAACAATAGGATATCCAAGAGGAGTGAGGGCCCAGTGCTGGTGGCCATATCAGAGGAGCAGCAGGTGGCAGTTGAAGTTTAAGGTGTTAGCCTACCTGGAGGAAACTCTCTGGTGAGTCAGTCTCAGTCAGGCAGGCCAAGAGACCACAGACCCTGGAATGCCTTTTGCTTCTGCTGTGCCTTTACATGTTTGCAGCTGCTATCTTCCTCTGGTATCTGGCACGGTATGAATGGGTGTGGGGAGATCCCCACTGCCTGTAATGTAGTATGTTTATCTCATGGAAGCATCACATTCTACTGGGCATTTTTACCTGTTGATTATTATGAAGATGATTCCTCACTAAGATGTACTGTCTAATTGATAATAATAATAATGTTAGCTTGTACAGAGTCTTGATGAATAAAAATAAATATAAGGAAATGTTACACAGCTAGAGCCCATGAGTTCCACCTAAGGAGCTGCATTAGATCACAGCTCAGGTTAATGATTAAGGAAAACAGTTGGGTTCCCAGGAGTCAGGCTGGTTCTAATTCTCTAATACTGGAAAACACAATCACAGATTTTGGTGTCCCATTAGCTGAAACAAAGCTTTAAAACAAAGTGTTCAGGTTAGATCAGATGTTTTGATAATACCTTTAAGATGGAAAAACCCTAGAAAACAATCTAAAGTTCACAAGGACATATAGCTGAGATCAAAAATACAAAACAGCCCAAAGCAGCCCAGTTACTAGCTGATGTACTTTCCTTGCTAGGGTTGGTTGATGATCAAAGGTGATGATTAATTCCTTGTATCTATTTCTCCCCTCAATCTCCTGATATAAAAAACTATTAATGAGTAGGTAAGTATCCTAAAGATTTAAAGTAGAGCTAACTGATTCTTTTTCATACATAAAAGTTTAGGCTTGTGATTCCTTTAAGATTCCTTATCAGATTACCTTCTAAGATAAGTAATAAAATAATTTGCCCTTTCTTTATAATTGCAATATGCAGCCCGCCAACAAAGGAGTTGGCTGTGAAAAAATACTTTCTGCTTACTCATGATCTGTTAACCTATAACAAGTTGCTTGGGTATGAATGCATGTGAGTTCTTGGGATAATTTGTTTTTCACCTGCAATACATAAAAATTTTAATCATGTAAGGGATATGGAAAACATGCTGGTTTTTTTACTGTTTGTTTTGTATTCGTTGTAATCATTCACTTGAAAAACACAATGTAACTACATTGTAATTTTTATGTCTCCTGAAAGATTTTCTGAGGTATATAAGATGTAAGAGAAAGAAAAGAGACAGAGTTACAGAGAGCTAAAATGAGGTAGAAGGAAAACATCAAGAATGAGAGAGTTGCCAGGAGGTGGTGGCGCATGCCTTTAATCCCAGCACTCGGGAGGCAGAGCCAGGTGGATCTCTGTGAGTTCGAGGCCAGCCTGGGCTACCAAGTGAGCTCCAGGAAAGGCGCAAAGCTACACAGAGAAATCCTGTCTCAAAAAACCAAAAAAAAAAAAAAATGAGAGAGTTATAAGGAAGTTAAAAGGAACTAGAAAGGAAACATCAGGAATAAGAGAGTAAGAAGGACCTAGAAGGGAAACATCAAGAATAAAGATAGTATTAGAAGGAAAATATCAAGAATGAGAGAAGGAAATCACCAGGAAAATAAAGAATAGAGAATGCAAAAGAAGACTAAAGAACAGGTCTGAAGAAAACTATCAAGAGAGAGTGTGAGTGTCTTTTTCTCTAACTCCCTCAGATAGAAAAGTCTAGTATACACTGACACTGTGGATTTCTTTTGAGCCCTGGGCTGTCTGGAGGCTGGTGCCCCAGGCAGCATTAGCCCAGTATAGATAGGGTAGCAAAAACCAGAGGCCTTGAGCCAGAACTTTGATTCCTTGCAATGATCACTTGCAAGTAAAGATATATGGATAAAAGGGTAAGCTGTATGATTTACTGTGTCACACTACAGCTTTCATGATGAGATTTATTTATTTATTTATTTATTTATTTATTTATTTATACTTTTTTTCTTAAATTTCATTTTATTTTATTTTGGGAGGAGGTTACAAGGACAGAGGGTGCATACAAAGGGACAGGGAGATATATGTGATCTAGATACATGATGTGAAAGACACAAAGAATAAAAAAATATTTTAACATGTATGTGGAAATGCAAAAGAACTAGAATAATGAAAACATTAACAAATTAATTACAAAAAAACTCAGATCCTTGTAGTTATAGGACTAAAGTCTGTTTTCTGATTATCATCTACTCAGAAGTCACTGTCAGTGGTGATGTCCTGAAATTCTTATCAATGATCCCCTTCTTCTTCAAAATTCCCCCATGGGGTAGGGAATTTCTATCCAGTAACCTCTCCTTCACACTTCAAATCTCTGATTTTCTGCTCTATTGCCAGCCAGAGAAACTCTGCTTTTAGAGGGTTTACATGATTCTATCAGCCTGCTGTACCACCTCCTCATCTTGAAGTAAATCATGCCGTGTACCATGTGCTAACTCTAGGAGCATGTTCATCATGCCTGGGGTTATGAAGTCATGGTGTCATCTTAGGTCCTGCCTTCCATGCCAGCTTTACTTCTTCTGGAGACAGAGTTTAATGATAGAACCATGGTCCTAAGTTCGTGTGTTTTCAAGAATGCACATTTGCTGCTTATAGAACTATAATTTTCCAATAGCATGTGTGCTGCTGAAGCAAGCGCCTACCATCTAATTTTTCAATGGCAATCTGTGTTCCACCAGAACTATCTCTACTTTATTTTAGAGTTTTTGTTGTATTATTCAATTGCAAAAAGGAGAAATAACCTTGAATACATAAGGAATAAAACTGTATGTATCTCCTCAGGGACTTATTTCCATTTTTTTTCTCATTTAGCTTTAAGAGCAAATTGCTTGAAGACTCAATTATAAATGGATACGCTGATGCCCATCTACACAAACTGGTAGAAAGGATGCGTGAAAGGACTGCTCTCTACAAGAGAAGACTGACAGAAGGAGAGCACTCACCCTTACCCGAAGCTAGCCCTCACACTAGTAAGCATTATTCCCTCAAAGCACTAGTGAGAAAGAAGTTATAAAGGAATATGTATTTGGACAATTATTCAGCTTAGATCCCAGAAAAACAGATACTGAGACAATAATTTTAGATGCATTAGTTTATTCTGAGAGTGATTCAGAGATCTGAAAGTAGCCAGAAGAGACCAAGAAGGAAATTAAGGTGAAGGCTCATTAGTGTGACCTCCAGGGCCGGATATAGCAGAAAAATAAGAATTACTCCAAGAAAAGAAGAGAAAGGAGTTAAGGAGTAGTTCAGTAACTAAAGTAATGAGGACTGAGTTCAATCAACAGAAAACACATTGAAACACACACACACACACATACACACACACATACACACACTGTGTGTGTGTGGAGCATACTCTTCATTTGAGTATCAAGGAGATGGAAACAAGACAAGTGAATCCCTGGGGCTCATTGTCCAGCAAGCCTTGCATACTTGGTGAGTTTTAGGCCAGTAGAAGATACTGTCTCAAAAAGAAATGCAGAATGTGCTTGAAAAATGGCACCCAACTTTGTCATCTGGCATCCATATTCATACACATAATGCACACCCATACGTACATGTGCAGCCACATGCAAATGAATATACATATACATGCATAAAGATGGGCAGGGATGGACACATAACTCAGTAGACAAGCCTAGCTTGTGCAAGGACATGGGCTCAATCCCCAACACCAAAAGTAAACGTGACAAGAAATGCACAAGGAATAAAAGTAAAAACAGATAAAGTAGCTATCATAAAAAATTATCACCAGGCTAGCAAAGTGTTTAAGTTGATAGGCTACTTGCCTGGAATGCACAGAACCTTGTGTTTGATCACTAGCATTGTATAGACCAGGTGTATAATTGCAGCACTTGGGAGGGGAGAGAAGGGCAAGAAAATTAGTAGCTTGCAGCTATCCTCAACTACACAGGTTTGAAGGCAGCCTGAGACAAAAGAAACTCTGTCTCAAAACAAAAGAGAACAAAAAGTACTAGGAGATGGCTCAGTGGGTAAAAACCACTTGCTGCATAGCCTGACAACCCGAATTCAGATCCCCAGAACCCATGTGAAAAGCTGGAGGTCGTGGCATACATCTGTAATCCCAGCACTCCTACAGCAACATGGGAGTCACAGACAGAAGAATCACCCAGAAGTTCACAGGCCAGATAGCCTAGAGAGCTAAGCAGCAGAAACAAGAGACCCTGCCTGAAAACAAAGTGAAAGGTGTGAACTGACTCCTGAAACTTGTCCTCTGACTTCTATACGCAGATCATTGCAGGTGCACACCCATGCTCATACACATCATATGCACAGATCATTTACAACAAAAACAGAAGGAAAGGAAGGAAGAGAAGAGGGGAGTGTCAGGGAGGGACCAGTCACAAGGTCTAGTTGCTCCTGGACCATATTCTTGACTCCCTTGAACCTGTGAAAACTTACTCAAGAAAACTTTCAGACAGATGAAAACATAGGGAGCCTACATAAGGTGATCTCTAGGCCCAGACTACATGTAGAAGCAGCCAGCAATACCTGCTATGAGTGTTATCATTAATATTAAGCAATAACCATATTATACAAAATGCATATTACAAAATAAAAAATAGTTAATTGAGAAAGGGGAGATTAAAAACAGTCACATGAGGGAGGACAATTATCAATATTTTTAATAATTACAGAAGTATGGTATGAAAAAATAAGAATAATGGAGCACAAAATAATATATACTATGATTGATACTTGTCCAGTATTTAAAGAGAGAAAGAAGAAAAATGAATTCTTAAGAACAGATGAACATCTTCAAATCTAATTATAATGAAATGAGATAGACTTGAGGGAAGCTGTGTTTTCAAAGCATACTATGCATTATACAGTAGTTAATGTTTGAGGAAATAAGATTGAAATAAATCATAGTTTGATAAACACATGTTGAAAACAATATTTTGAGCATTGTTTACCCATAACTCAAAGGATATGTATGAAGGATGTGTTGTAACTTCAAAGTAAACCCTGGGGGATGGTAGACAATTGATCTATGGTGCTTTGTGAATTTTAAACTTCTATTTCCCAAATTTCAGTGTTGATTCATTTTATTCAGTATTTCTCATATATATCACTGTTTTATTTCATTTTTGTATATATTTAGAGAGTACAACATGATGCTTTATAATGCATATAGAAAAATAAATGTCATTAGTTTAAACATGAGAGATTTGCTTTGCTTGTCTACACAAAGAGGGCAAGATATTCAAATATTCTAATTTCATCAAAACTAAAAACTTTGCTCATCAAGATAACTTATGCTAACCTATTAAAATATTTCCTCTATTTTCCTATAAAGTGAAGTCTACAGACATATCACCAACACAAGACAAGAATTCTAAGCTAAAAGAACATCACCAAGGCCAGAGGGTACCTGCGAAAGAGTATTTTAAAAGAATGAGACTTCCAAGAAGCATAGATTCATACACAGGTACCAGCAATGGGAATCCCACTGGGAGGGTCGCCAGTCACCAGAACCCCTCTTACCTAGAGATACAGAGAGAGCTTCAGTTTTTTCACACTGTTATCTATCTTGAAAGCGCAATTTAAACTATGTGATCTGAAAGGGCTTGTTTTCCTTTCTCTGTTGAAGACAAGAGATAAAATATTCCTGCCTGTTTTAAAACTCAGGCTAGGGCTTTTCCTAACCAAAATAACCTTTGAAAAGAAAGCCTCAAGGAATTTGGAAATATGCATACACACACACACACACACACACACACACACACACACACACAGGTATGTGTGTATATACATCATATATATATACATATATAATATACATTCTGTCTTTTTCCACGGCTTCACTAAATTAATTACTCTAATCAAACAGATTCTCTCCCACATCCTCCCAGAGGCACATGATAGTAACATGTGAAGGGACACTGGTTGGCTCAATGGATTGACTGTTCCCTTCTCCCATTGAGAGCCAACTCTCTTCTGGCAGGGTGAAGCCCTTTCTCCTACTTGCCATGACCAGGTCTTAATTACTGACTACCAAAAAATCCTTTGCTTCAGGAAGACCTTTGCAATGACACATCTACATTTTCCAAGATTCTGCTTTCCTGAATCCAAACAGTGAAGTTACCCCCCTGGAATAGACTCAGTCTAGTCAAAAGACAAAAACGACACTGTCTACTTTTGGGAAAAGTGATACTATCATTTTGCTTCCTTTTGTACGGCATGGTGCCATCTACTCAAGACAGACAGTATTGAATATTTAACTATTGGTGAAATTATTAAAGCCACTCCACATGGTTAAAAGGGAGGTTTATTTAGTGACATAACTTACAAATGAAGGGATAGGTAGGTTACAGGGTCTGGGGAAGACATAGCACAGTCCGGCGGTGTTCTCTGGAGAACTCTGCTCAATCTACCTCTAGCGTCCAGGATCCAGGAACCAAGAGAGGGCAATGCATCCGGATCTTAGGTCTTAAGGGCCCTCTCTTGGCCCCGCCTTGTAGGCGTGACAGTTACCAAAGCCTCAATGGGGGTTGGAACTTCCAGATCAAAGCTGGAATGGCTACCCACTACATTTAACAGAAGTTCTTACTGCAAACTGCTTATCTCCAAAGTATCAGTGTTGGGGAGATGTCTCAGTCTATAAATTGCCTACCATGCAAGCATGAGAATCTAAATTTTGATCATTAGCATCCCTGTAAAAGCTGGTCTTGGTAGTGCATGTATAATCATAGCAACTGCAGATGGATCCCCAAAGCTTGCTAGCTGGCCATTCTAGCCAATAGATGAACTGCAAGACTATACCCCAAAAATAGGGTGAGAAAATGGCAGAGGAAGACACCCAGTGTCGGCTTCTATTCTCTACACACCAGTGCACACACATTTTGTGCATTCGCATGCACATGTGCACACACAAACACACCATATATACACATAAAGAGTGCCTCAGTTTGCTCAAACTGAGAAAGAAACTTCTTGGAATGCTTGCATGATGCTGTTGGGGTGACTTCAGCTCTATTTTGCTAGATCGAATCTATCTCCTGTGGCTCCTGCTTGTCACCATTGCCTACCACTGGAACTGTTGGCTACTGCCGGTGCGCCTTGCCTTTCCATACCAAACCCCAGAGAACAGGCATTACTGGATTATTACTGACATCATATGTGATGTCATCTACCTTGGTGATATGTTATTGATCCAGCCAAGACTCCAGTTTGTAAGAGGAGGAGAAATTATTGTAAGTGGAGTTTGGGGGAAGAAATTGACAAATGAGCAATGTCTAATTGGACTAAAAAAATTAAATTTACAAGATTGTTTTATTTAACGTTTGTCTCTCTGTGAATAAGCTTTGTCAATGTCTGAATATTCTAATTCATCTTTCTTTTCATCTCTCCCTGATACTCTGTCTTCCACTTGATCCATTTTATTGGTAAAGTGTTCTACTGGGTTTCTTTGCGACTAAATGAACTTTACATTTCTCTTTACTGAATTCTTCTTTCATATCCTGTATTTATTTCTTATTTGTTTAAGTGTTTCTTTGTATTAATTTTTAATTAATTAATTGGAAGTTTATTTTTTTACCCAAATTATTTAATTATACTTTTTATGATTATCCTTTTTAATTTTTGTATGAAATTTTATCTGGAATCCTCTTCTATGGAGTTATTTTTACAGGACTCATGTTGATAGATAGATTAGATAGATAGATAGATAGATAGATAGATAGATAGATAGATAGATAGATAGATAGATAGATAGATAGACATAGATATAGATATATACTTCTAGACTGTGACATGTGAGGCTGGGTTATTTTATTTGTTGGGTTTTTACTAGCTGTTTTCTTCCAGTTGAGGGGTTTCAATGTTCAAGTGAGGCTAGGTTGTGATAGATTTGAAGTATTGTTCATCTCCAGTGGACTAAGACTGTAGTCCAGCATCTAAATTAGACCCATCTGCTTAAGGCACCTGGTACAGTGCCTATAAAACTGTGAGTATAAAATGTTCACTGCAGCTAGCACAAGTGCTGGATCCATTATGCAAATATCCTTATGGCTGGCTCAAAAAATAATGTGTTTATATTCAATAACTATTGGGGGATAGAGGAAAAAGCATCGAGTAGCATTGCTAAGATGAGGTTAGACTTGGGGGGGAATATGATAAGAACAGAGCTTAGTATTAGAGTAATTGAGGAAAAACAAAAGGAAAGAAGGTGGAAGTGGGGAGCTGGAGGACTGTTAGGATCCACAGAGTTTATGTATTAGTAAAGCTATGAAAGGCTCAAGTTAATAAGTAAAAGGAGGAGGGCATGTGAACAGAACAAGCAGAGATGAGGTAAAAATGGGAAGGAAAACATACATAATATTTATAGGAAGGGTAGGAGACAGTACACAGTAGGTGAGTGCAGTCACACCCTCACCCTTTTAATAACCGTAACTTCACTGTACTGACTATATGGGTGGCTGCTAAGCATATGTATATTCAAATTTTACAATTAAATAATACGAAAACTCAAAATTCCCAAGCATACTTTATCCATATTTCTAGTGCTCTACAGCATGTAGCTACTGTACTGCACTGCAGAGATTTCCACCAATTGCAAATTATGCTGGTGCAAAGCCATGTAAGACACTGCAAGTCTTTGGGGTGTCCTTCAGGAGTCTAGCCACAGGGGAAAACCATGTGCCTTGCCATTCACAAGTCATAAGACCATGGTTGTCTTATTTTGTAATGAATATCTTCTAATCTGTTTCTTCTCTTTCTTGACTTTCCAAATTCATTATATCCCATTTCTCATGATCAAAGCAGTGGCCTCACTCAAAAGCCAGAATTTTTACCTTTGAGATAGTATATTCTTCTAGATTTTATTTCCAGTTTTAGAATTTCATAGTCAATCCCAATGATGAAAAAAATGTATTTTCATAAACATACACTCAAGTGTTAAGCATCTGCTTTGCAGACACTTCCAAGCTAGGCAGCAGAAAGTGTATCCCCTGGGTGTCTACTGTGACTCCCTTATCACAAGTCCCTACAAGGACTGCACCAAACGTAGCCTCCAAGATCAGAATAGGAAGGGCCAATTACCAAAATGTATACCAACTCAGAGTCATATATGTTATTGAATAAGAGAGTAGGGTTTTGAATCCTGAATATTTTCTTTTTAGTTCAGGAGCTCTTAAGTTTTCAAAAATATGAAAGGAATAATTTTATCAATTTTATTTTTAAATTTTATTTTCTGGGACATGTGTCCTATATTTAACTTTTTTCATTAAACAAATTCTAAAGGCAATAATAGCCAAACCAGTGGCAAATATCTACTACTCATAATATTCCCAGTACAGACTTCAGAGTATGAGTTCACTCATACCCCAGTCCTGGAGCTCACTGGCAGCTTGATGAATGATAATGATGATGTACAAATGAGAAGTAAACAAGACCAAAAAAAATAAGAAGAAAAGAAAGAAAAGGGGGGAAAAACCACTAATTTCAGCCTCCATTAGGTGTACAAAATCAATGTTTGACAAACGGAAAATGACAAAATCACTAAAGGGAGACCTCTAGTTTCAATTTTCTAAGAGGTCTTTGCACACAATAGAGTGTTAAAACCCTGAAAAATAATCAATAAAAACACACTCAATGGACTCTATTCAAAATGCATTACCACAAGCTACAAACACAGAGCAGGAACTAATTGCTTTGTTTGCTCAAAAGAAGTTTAATGGTCCCTTTAATTTAGAGTAGGTAGTTTTAGCCTTTGGAAGTTGATTACATTTGCTACAAAGTCTATGTACACTGAGTTCCAACCTGAAGATCACACTACGTTCATCTATACGTGCTCTAAGGTATTCCATAGAAGTGTTTATTCATTTTCTGAACAAACATTTAAATGCCTACATATACTAGGTAGACACACCTACCTACCTCCTGTACATACATTGTATTAACTTAATACATGCTTCACCAGGGCTGTAAGATAGCAATATTAATTCTACAAATTTTTTTAGGATCGAGGTGCAAACAGCCACAGTGAAAGAAACCAGGAAGGTCTGCACGTGTTTTACATTCATTCACAAAGTCTTCTGAAAATGGTGCTACATAGAGATCTAAACACCAACAAAAAAATGCCTTGTTATAAAAATTCCCTTATATGTAACAGAAGTCAAGTTAGTAGTGGATATTATTTTATTTATACATTATATATTTTTTTATTGTGTGTGCCTATGACATGGGTACCTTAATGTTTGTGTGAAGGTGAAAAGACAACTTGCAGGAGTTGGGTCTATCCTTCCACCATGTGGAATCCGGGCTCAAACTCAGGTTGTTGGATTTAGTGGATGGGCCGTTCACTGTTGAGCAAGCTCACAGGCCCAATCTGGGTACTGGATATGACACCCAACTACAGCCTTTGATTGATAAACCCAATAGTCACAAAGGATCTGTGGAAATGTTTAGTGTCCATTAATGACCATATGATCATTTAGGTCTTCTATTATAAGAAACTGCTTTGAGCCCTCAAGTCTCACTATTGTTGTTTATAAAAGTGACTTGAAAGGAATTACTGATTTCCTTGTAATCTATTTTGATGCTCTTTCTTTTATTTAACTTTGATAAATAAAACATAGGATAACTATAATACACTAGAAACAAGCAGACCAGGTTTAAATCTCACTACTAAAATTTACTAATAGTATTATTTGAAGAAACTAGATTAACTCTTCCATTGAACACTTTCTTCTACTTGTAAAGTGAAAACAGTTCCTGTTTTATAAATCTATGATAAAGACTAAATATGATGATATATACACATACCCCAAGATATGGCTGGTAGAAGTAAATTGTTAGGTGAATTCAATAAATAAAAATCCACACATTTAGCATGTCGTCTCTTTAGCTGTCTTTCTTACCTGACAGCAAGTTCCTAAAAGGTGGGAACAATGTTCTATCCATTTTCCTATCTAACCTTGGAATTCAAAGATATTCAAGGCATGTTTGTAAGAGGGGGGGGGAGGTGTGATAAAGCTGGCTCAAGGATTTTCTCTCTTTGAGTAATTCTTTAATTGCAGCCTCACATAATACTCTTTTTAAGTGCTTCTCTCTGCTCTGTTTTAAACTGCAGAATTGTTAATCAGAGGAGGTAAATAAGGAGTAAACATACTAACATCTGAGGAGAACATCCTCTAAGACTATCTGCTAGGATAAGATTTAGGTGTAATTAGCATACCCTTCCTAAAGTAAGCCTCCCCTGAAGAAATGCTGTCTGCATAATAAGCAGGCTTTAAAGAGAGAAGGAATTAAAATGGGTGACATTTTAAAAGTAAGTACCTAATTGTCACTAGTAAACAGACTGATCCTCTTAAGGCTAATGGTGCCAAATTTATTTAGTGCTCAAAAGAACAGGGATTTTAAAATTGCTAAATGCCACTTTCCTTTAATCAAGCGTTTTTAGTTGTGTTTACATTTATTCAATCACAAAATCATAGACTCTGAAAGGAAAGGGGGAAATGTGAGGGGGGGAGAAATCTTCCTGGTTGGTGGGGGAACGCAATCTTTAACATAGCAGCTTGGCACTTGAGTTGTGTCTGTCTGTCTGTATCAGAGAAGCTATAATGGAGCTGTCTGATTTTACTCAATCTTTCCTGGTACAAAATTTATAAGACTACCAATGAAACCTGTCTATGCCTATTTATCTGTGGCTCAATAGTCCTTTTTTCCACAGGACAAATCATCAAATGAGAGTACCTTACATGTATTTTAATATATTTCTGTAAAATTTACCCTGTGTACGTGGTAAAAAGTGTAACCGTAATGGGGGAGAGGGACTAGGAACTGAGTTGACTGGCAAATTAGGATGAGTCAATGTGGCACATGTGTGATGACTATGTGTGTGCGTTTGGATGCATGTGTGTGTATATGTGTGCACATATGTGCGTCTATATGTGCGTATCTGTGTGTGTGTGTATCTGAACAATACATGGAGGCCAGAGGTTAATGTCAAGTGTCTCCCTCAGTTGTTTTCCACCTCTATTTTCTGAGACAGTCTCCTCCTAAAAAGGAAGATCATAGATGGGCCATGGTGGCTAGCCACTGAGCTTCAGGGATTTGCCTGTCTCTCCCCATAGCCACGCACAGCACTGAGTCTATAGATACATGCTACTGTGACCACGAAGCTCAGGTTTTCATGCTTATGTGGCAAGCATTTTACCAAATGGACCATCTACCAAGTCCCAACTAACTGATCTTAAACATTACTTAGAGAAGATCAAAAATAGTAATAAATATTAAATAACATGAATGATAATTGTTAGATGCTGCTACTTCTGTGTTCCCAAGTTCTAATATTGCAGTTAATTAATAGTTTATCAGAAACTTCTTCCTGCACATAACTGAAACATACATATGCCAGAATTGCTAGGATGCTAGAATTGATTCTTTTAGGTCTCAGTGTTAATATTAAGAGCCTTTCTACTCCTGTGGTACCCAGCACACATTTATCAAGCACCTACTGAGATGAGAACTTTCAGGAACTGAGGAAATCCTGGGCTGGTGATCCTGGATTTTATAGGAAAGCAGACTGAACAAGCTACGAGGAGCAAGCCAGGGAGCAGCACCCTCCATGGCCTCTGCATCAGCGCCTGCCTCCGGGTTCCTACCCTGTTTGAGTTCTTGTCCTGACTTCCTTCAGTAATGGATTATGATGTGGAAGAGTAAACCAAATAAACCCTTTCCTCCCCCACCCCCCAAAAAAACAAACAAAAAAGTGTGTCTAACTATTTACATAGCTTAAACATGAAGGAGAAACAAACAGAAGAACTACAGTGAACTTCTATGTTGTATTAACATAGGTCATCCTTTCCTGATGGATAGTTGGTACTATCTGTACCCTTCTACCTTTGAAATAACAGGAAACATGATCTGAGCTCCAGGAACAGCCCCAGCAAAGGCATTCAAGTGAAAAATGGACAGATTTGAGGAACTGAGGGATAGAGAAGGATAAGGAACTTCAAAACACTGCTGAGACAGGGAGAGCAGGGCCTGGTGAACTATAAAAGGAAATTTGGGTTGGTTTTTTTTTTCTTTTTTCTGAAAATCATGTAGAGAATTTGACATAAATAGGGATTAAGTTCTCTGATTTAGGGAGATCTTTGTCTGCCATTGTGTAACGAATAAAGGGGAGCACCACTCAAGTCAGGGAGACCACTGCCAAGAGAAAGACTGAAGAGCAGAGGTAAAGAGTAGCCTTTCCTGACTAACCAGCATGGATGGGTATGCTCAGAGGATATGCAGTACCAGGAGCTCACAGTTAGGCTTGAGGAGACTGGAGAATAACGTTGAGTTCAGCTCTACCAACTGCAGCTCCTGGATGTGATGTTAGGGGAGCACATAGAGATTTGATGTGTTCATCTTTGAAACTTCAAACATGGATGAGATTTTTCAAGAAGTAAATAGAATGAGAGGAAAACATAATAAAATTGTGAGATATGTTGCATGTTAAATGGCTAGCTGATGAGTCCAAGAAAGACACCAAAATGTTGACTGTAAGCAACTCATGCAGGTAAACTGACTGGCGCTTCTGCTTCCTTGAAAGAGAAAGTCTTAAAAACAAAAATTATTCCAGAAAATTCCAAACACTACAAAATCTTTATCCCTCTCTCCATTCCTCTATCTCTTCATACACAAAATAGTTTCTGAGTTCTGAGAATGTTCCAGGTACTGCTTTACCCAACTGTCAAAGTCAATCCGGTCCACAAGAAGATGACAGTTTAACCAGGTAGTCTGGTTTAAAATAAAATATCCAAGGAAATGGAGAGACTGCTCGATGAGTAAAAGGCATTTGCTGCACAGCTGGTGATCTGAGCATGACTCTCAAACCCAGGTAAAGATGGAAGGGCAGAACTAACCCCACAAAGATGTCCTATGATCTGCACACACACACACACATACACATACACACCATACAAATATGTACACAATGATAAATAAAAAAAATTTTAAGGACCCAAGAAATTTATCATTTCAAAATATCCTGCACATAACACAATGTTAAGTGTTAAGTAATGTTAAGTTAATGTAAATGTTAAGCAGGCTCCTGTGTGGCCTTCACACTGCAGTTTTGTTGCTATGAAAGAAGTAGGAAGACAAATTATGATCAAACTCCTGCAGGTTAGGGGGTGGGTATGAGAAGAGGATGTAGAATAAAGCAATATGGCTGACTCTCCTGCTGCTCCTATGTTAAAGTGGAGGACAATACAAAAAGGAAACAAAACAAATTCTGTACTTGTTTTTGTGTGTGTGTGCTTTTGATTTGCCTTGGTTTGGTTTTGTTTTACTGCTTTTTTTATTTGTTTGTTTGGATTTTCATGTTTTGTTTCTTGTTTCTTATTCTTGGGGAGAGAAAGACCATTAAGTCAGGTGTGTGGGGAGGTGGGGAGAACCTGGGAAGAATTGGGGGAAAGGAAAGAATATGATCAAAATATGCTATATAAAAATGTTTAACTAAAAAATAGATGAAGCCGGGCGTTGGTGGCACACGCCTTTAATCCCAGCACTCGGGAGGCAGAGCCAGGCGGATCTCTGTGAGTTCGAGGCCAGCCTGGGCTACCAAGTGAGTTCCAGGAGAGGCGCAAAGCTACACAGAGAAACCCTGTCTCAAAAAAAAAAAAAATAGATGAAATTAACAAAAAGGAAACCAGCACCATGAATAGTTGTGTATTTTAAAAAGCAAAAGATTGGTGCATAATTATAGGCTAAGATTGAAGAGAAATAATAGAGAGAAATAACTGGAACTATTATAAAGGCTAATAAATACTATTTGCTGAACCTAATCAAAATATAAACATATTACAGGTAGATTCAAATGAGCTGAAGAGACACTACCGGAGCTCTACAAGATTTCAGGTAGGTGACTCACAAAAAGGCCCCGAACTGTCTGCTTAAGCAGAACCATTTTCACTTTAAGTCTCCTTTCTACAAACATGTCACCATCTTCTGTAACAAACTTCACACAGACCCGATTTTGTTTTATTAGACAGCAGTAAGTGCTCCTGATATGTGATCTCCAATACTTTATGCTACATACATTCCCCTGTATTTGAAAATGGGGACTTAAATATGTACAGACCAAAGTAAGTAGGTGCCCATATTTAAATTCCAAGTTAAACTGCAGTTGGAAAAAGTGGGTTATACCTTTTATAGTCTACAGAATTCTAGTTTCCAGTTCATGTGGTGTGGTGGTATAAAGTCTTCAAAATTATTTCTATTCCTACTTGTTCTTCATATGAGCAGTTAGTTAAATGACACAGCATCTCCTTCTCTTAGATAAAAACATGATCTTATGTCTCACAGTCATCTCTTGATCTGTCTTCTAATTGAAAAGCTGGCAGACATGGGGTTACCCAAGGCTCCCTAAGCCATTTCTTGACTCCAGTCTCCCTTCCAAGGACAGGAACTTAGTTCTTCAAAGTCTGGTAAATGTGCTGCCAGCACAAGCACTCAATGTTGTTAAACTCTCTCTCTCTTTCTCTCTCTCTCTTTCTCTCTCTCTCTCTCTCTCTCACACACACACACACACACAAACATACATACACACACAAGATTTTTTTAAATATTTTTTAAAAAGAAAGTAGACAAAATTATGTTGATTACTAAAGAATGCCATGTGATTACCAAGCTATAAGCAGATCTGAATAATGTAAATACATGAAAAGTTTTTAAACGAATATTTTAACTCTAATATCGTAGTACTTTCCAATATTTTCTCTCATTTGAGTTGCTGATTTATTGTAAACACAGCTGATTTCTCTCTCTCTTTTATGCTGTATAGTCTTTGATAGAAACTTTCATCCCATGTAGTAGGGAGCAAAACAACCCAAAGAAGACAGTGGTAGAAATCACTGAGGAACCTAGCTGAACCAGAATGACATAATCCACTCTGAGCATTGGGAGAATGGATGGACCACAAAGCAGTGTCATCGCAATGAATTTACAAGAGTTTCAAACAAAGTCAAACTAGATTTGATTTGTATTCCAGAACCTCATGTCTCAAAGACTATGAAAATGTGTTGTAACATTAGCGTCTGTGTCATCACTGAACTATGTGAGACGACAGAAATCTGAGCAAAGGTGGTCTCTAAGGAGAACTC
>CABHPH010110825.1:0-12297 GCA_902168325.1 Peromyscus nudipes
AGGGTCTCTACTAAGCCCCAGGTTTCAAACAGCCAATTCATGCACTGAGCACAGGACCCGGTCCAACTGCCTGGATGCCTCCTAAACAGATCAAGCCAATCAACTGTCTCACCCATTCAGAGGCCCTGATCCAGTTGGGTGCCCCTCAGTCATTGGTTCACAGTTCATGTGTTTCCATTCGTTTGGCCACTTGTCCCTGTATTCTATCCATCCCTGGTCCCAACAACTCTTGCTCACATAAACCCTCCTCCTTCTCGCCAATTGGACTCCCGGAGCTCCACCCGGGGCCTGACCTTGGATATCTGCATCTAGTTCCCTCAGTCACTGGATGGGGTTTCTAGCACGACAATTAGGGTGTTTGGTCATCCTATCACCAGGGTAGGTCAGATCGGGCTATTTCTCGACTATTGCCAGCAGTCTATTGTGGGGGCATCTTTGTGGATTTCTGTGGGCCTCTCCAGCACTTTGTTTCTTCCTATTCTCATGTGGTCTTCATTTACCATGAACATTCCTTGTGTTCCCTCTCTGTTCTTGATCCAGTTGGGATCTCCCGCTCCCCCAAGTTCTCTTTCCCTCACCCCTCGCCCCTCATTACCCCTACTCACATCCAGACTGTTCATGTAGATGTCATCCATTTCTCCGTCATTGGGCGATCCCCATGTCTTTCTTGGGGTCCTGTTTTCCAGGTAACCTCCCTGGTGTTGTGAGTGGCCGTCCAGTCATCCTTGTTCCACAACTAGTATTCTCCTATGAGTGGGTACATACCATGTTTGTCTTTCTGAGTCTGGGTTACCTCACTCAGGATGATTTTTTCTAGGTCCCTCCATTTGCCTGCAAACCTCATGATGTCGTTGTTTTTCTCTGCTGAGTAGTATTCCATTGTATATATGTACCACAGTTTATTTATCCATTCTTCGGTTGAAGGGCATCTAGGTTGTTTCCAGGTTCTGACTATTACAAATAATGCTGATATGAACATAGCTGAGCAAGTGCCCTTGTGGTATGATTGAGCATTCCTTGGGTATATGCCCAAGAGTGGTATAGCTGGATCTTGGGGGAGATTGATTCCCAATTTTCTAAGAAAGCGCCATATTGATTTCCACAGTGGCTGGACCAGCTTGCATTCCCACAAGCAGTGGAGGAGAGTTCCCCTAGCTCCACATCCTCTCCAGCACAAGGTGTCCTCAGTGTTTTTTATCTTAGCCAATCAGACTGGCGTAAGGTGGTATCTCAGAGTTGTTTGCATTTCCCTAATGATTAGGGATGTTGAGCAATTCCTTAAATGTCTTTCAGCCATTTGTGTTTCCTCTGCTGAGAATTCTCTGTTTAGTTCTATAGCCCATTTCTTAATTGGACTGTTGGGAATTTTGATGTTTAATTTCTTGAGTTCCCTAAATATTCTGGATATCAGTCCTCTGTCAGATGTGGGGTTGGTGAAGATCTTTTCCCATTCTGTGGGCTGTCGCTTTGCCTTGTTGACCGTATCCTTTGCTCTACAAAAGCTTTTCAGTTTCAAGAGGTCCCATTGACTGATCGTTTCTCTCAGTGTCTTAGCTACTGGTGTTATACCTAGGAAGCGATCTCCTATGCCAATGCGTTCAAGACTACTTCCTACTTTCTCTTCTAGCAGGTTCAGAGTAGCTGGATTTATGTTGAGGTCTTTGATCCACTTGGACTTAAGTTTTGTGCACGGTGATAGATATGGATCTATTTGCAGCCTTCTGCACGTTGCTATCCAGTTATGCCAGCACCATTTGTTGAAGATGCTTTCTTTTTTCCATTGTACGCTTTTGGCTTCTTTGTCAAAGATTATATGTTCATAGGTGTGCGGATTAATGTCAGGGTCTTCAATTCGATTCCATTGGTCCACAAGTCGGTTTTTATGCCAGTACCAAGCTGTTTTTATTACTGTAGCTCTATATTAGAGCTTGAAGTCAGGGATCGTGATGCCTCCAGAGGTTCTTTTATTATACAGGATTCTTTTGGTTATCCTGGGTTTTTTGTTTTTCCATATGAAGTTGAGTATTATTCTTTCCAGGTCTATGAAGAATTGTCAAAGAAGAGTTAATACCAATACTCTCTAAATTGTTCCACACAGTAGAAACAGAAGGAACATTACCAAACTCCTTCTATGAGGCTACAATTACCCTGATTCCTAAACCAAACAAGGATACGACAAAGAAAGAGAACTACAGACCGATCTCCCTCATGAACATTGATGTAAAAATACTCAATAAAATACTGGCAAACAGACTCCAAGAACACATCAAAACAATTATCCACCATGATCAAGTAGGCTTCATCCCAGGGATGCAAGGGTGGTTCAACATACGAAAGTCCATCAATGTAATACACCATATAAACAAACTGAAAGAAAAAAACCACATGATCATCTCACTAGATGCAGAAAAGGCATTTGACAAAATCCAACACCCCTTCATGATAAAGGTCTTAGAGCGATCAGGAATACAGGGAACATACCTCAACATAATAAAGGCAATTTACAGCAAGCCAACAGCCAACATCAAATTAAATGGAGAGAAACTCAAAGCAATTCCACTAAAATCAGGAACGAGGCAAGGCTGTCCGCTCTCCCCATACTTATTCAATATAGTACTTGAAGTTCTAGCCAGAGCAATAAGACAGCATAAGGAGATCAAGGGGATACAAATGGGAAAGGAAGAAGTCAAGCTTTCCCTATTTGCAGATGACATGATAGTATACTTGAGTGACCCCAAAGATTCAACCAGGGAACTGATACAGCTTATAAACACCTTCAGCAACATAGCAGGATACAAGATCAACTCAAAAAAATCAGTAGCCCTCCTATATACAACTGACAAACAGGCTGAGAAGGAAATCAGAGATACATCACCCTTTACAATAGCCACAAATGACATAAAATACCTTGGGGTAACACTAACCAAGCAAGTGAAGGACCTATATGACAAGAACTTCAAGTCCCTGAAAAAAGAAATTGAAGAAGATGTCAGAAAATGGAAAGATCTCCCATGCTCATGGATAGGCAGGACTAACATAGTAAAAATGGCAATTTTACCAAAAGCTATCTTTTTTATTTTTAATCTTCTTTTTGGAGACATTCTAAAGAATGCCACTTGAGGAGGAAGCATTGGTTTTCATCTGGTATGACAGGAGTCATCATTTAAAAATCGGTGTTAAGTTATAATTTAAACTTTCATTTGTAAATCAAAGGTCTGTTGTAATGGATTTCGTGGTATCAATATTTCTATGTAAAAAATTCTGTGTCAGAATAATGACAATACTGTATAGCCTTTGAAAAAAAAAGAATCTGTACCACATCTCCAAATAGCTAGAAGAAAGCATTTTTAATGTATTTACTATAACAAAATGATAAACCTTTAGGACAGGGGACATGGTAATTATCCCAATTTGACTAATATGCAATAAATATACATATGAATAAAAAATCAATAAAAGTTAAAAGAATCATAATAATAAAAAGAAACAAAATTCATCTTTCTTGGTTCACAGAGTCTGAACTGACAACCAGGAAGCCAGCATGGAACTGACCCAGGCACTCTGCATATGTGTTACAGTGGTGTATCTTGGTCCTCTTGTGGAACTCCTAACAATGGGGACAGGGACTGTCTCTTGTCTCTTTTACAGGTTTTTGGGACCCTACTCTTCATACTGGGTCACCTTGCCCAACTTTAATACATGGGGAGGTACTTAGTCTTACTGCAACTTGATATGCCATGTTTTGCTGATACTCACAGGAGAACTGTCCTTTCCTAAAAAGAAATGGAGGAGGAGTGGATTGGGGGATGGGAACAGAAGGTGGGTGGTGGAGAAGGGCTAGGAGGAGATGAGGGAGGGAAAATTGTAACCGGGATGTAAATAAATGAACTAATTAATTAATTAATTAATTAATTAATTAATTAATTAAAATAAAAACACCAAAAGAACAAATCATCCATAAATAAATGGACTAATAACTGAATAGACAATTCTCAAAAGAAGGAAAGAGTTATCCAATTAATATTTGGGAGGAGAGGAAGGATGAGAAACTGTGATCAGGATGTAAAATAAATAAATAAGTTTAATTTTAAAAAGTTCACCTTTCTTCTATTGTCATCTTAGAATTAAAGATAAACATAACCTTACAGTGAAGTAATGGGAAAAAGTAATTCAACCAAATGAACCAGGTAGCAAGCAGGTGTTGCTGCCCTAATATCTGAAAAAAATAGACTTAAATCTCAAACTAACCAGAAGACATCAAGAGGGACATTTCATTACAACCATGGGACCAATGAACTAAAAAGACATGACCATACTTAATAGATATGTACCAAATCCTGGAGCACACAATTCCACAAAAAGCATATTACCAGAATGAAAGACATAGATTAACTCAAATCCAACAACAATGGGTGATTTTAATACCTCACTTTCACCAAGAAAATTATCAGGATAAAAGGAAAGTAAGAAATATCAGAATTAAAGAAAATTGTACATAAAATAGATATAAAGTATATCTGTAGAACATTCTACCCAAATATCCTCAAAATATATTAGGAGCTCATGTATGTTTCTCTGAAAAAGATCATGTTATGGGAAACAAAGAAAATCTTTAAGAGAAAATCAGAAAAATAAAATAAATGCCTCTATATATTCTATGTGACCACTATGCAAGAAGAATTACAACAAACAGCAAATGAATCTCTAGTAATTACACAAACTCATGGAGATTAAACACCTTATTAGTGAATGATAAATGGGTCAAAGAAACCAAGGAATAGTTTTAAAATTCCTAGATCTAAATGAAAATGAAAACACAATACAACAAAACCTTCAGGCTACGTTAAAAGCTTTACTACAGGGGCCCTTTATACGTCTAAGTGCCTACATGGAAAAATCAGAAAGAGCCCAAATGATTGACTTAGCAGTGCAATTCAAGCATTTGGAAAACAAGAACAAGTGAAACACAAATAGCAAGAAATTATACCAGACCAGAACTGAATGAAATAGAAACAAAACAGCACAGAGAATCAACGAATCTAGGAGCCAGTTCTTTTGAGAAGACAAACAAAGATGGACAGACCCTTGCCCCAACTAACCAAAAGAAACAGAGAGGAGGCATATTAACAGAAGCAGTGATGAATGGTGAAATATTACAAGAAACAACAAACGATTCAGAATATTGTAAGAGGATACTTTAAAAACCTATGTTGGAAAATCTAAAAAAATTGGATGAATTCTAGATTCATTCAAACTACCAAACTTAAATCAAGAAGAGATCAACAACTTAAATAGACCTAGAACAAATACGAAGATCAGAACAGCAGTAAAAAGCCCTTCAACTAAGATATGTCCAGGCCAAGATGGATCCACACCAGAATTCTACCAGACTTTCAAATAATATCTAAGTACAGTTTTAAATTATTAAAATAATAGAAAGTGAGGGGTCACTTTCAAACTCCTTTTTTATACAAAAGGGGGGGATGTAGTGGGTAGCCATTCCAGCTTTGACCTGAAAGTTCCAAGCCCCATTGAGGCTTTGGTAACAGTCACGCCTACAAGGCAGGGCTGAGAGAGGATGCTGAAGACCCAAGATCTGGATGCGTGGGCTCTCTTGGTTCCTGGACCCTGGACACTGGAGGTAGACTGAGCAGAGTTCTCCAGAGAACACAGCTGAACTGCGCTATACCTTTCTCAGACCCTGTATACTATCCCTTCACTTGTAAGTTACCCCACAAAATAAACCTCCCTTTTAACTACGTGGAGTGGCCATAATAATTTCACCAATACATGACAGTACAAGAAGGAAGCTGGTTGATTTGTTTCAACCACAACATAGTAGAAATATAGAAAAGGAAATGGGTTGAGGCTGTAGAGACACATATCACACTCCCCGATGAGAAATTTCATCTAAAGAGGTTCTGCCTACTGAAAGTTCCCCAAGCACCCCAAAGAAAATCACCAAGGAGAGACACTTGTTCACATACCTCATCCTATCTGGGATCTTTTCATTAAGTTGACTATATTCTGACAAAGGTCACTATAGGCTCAGGGTCATCCATGAAGGAAATGCATTTAGTCACTTCAATGATCCTCACAGTCTGCAACACTCCTACACTGTTCAAATGTCCAAAATCTCTTTTGACACTCAAGACACATTCTTAACAGTGTCATCTTATAAAATCAGAAAACACGTTAAATCTTTTCAACATACAAATGACATAGAAAACCCATTTTCATTCCAAATAGGAATTGAGACACAGTGAGGAAAGACAAAGGGAAGACTGAAACCCAGCAGGACAGCCATCAAATCTAGTAGTTCTTTGTCAGACACATGGGGCTTCATTTTCAAAGTGCTTAGATGGCTCTCTCCCCACAACTTTCCATACATCTCTCTCTTTGGTTACTTTCACTCCATATATGCAGCTAGCTCTCCTTGGAAGATGTCTCATAGCATAAGCATCTTAACATCTTATGGTCTCAAAATACAATCCAGATGATAGAGGTCCTTATAAAGAAAATGAATAAATCCCTTAAATAAATTCATGAGAGCACAAACAAACAAACAATTGGAGGAAATCAATAAATTGATCCAAGAAAGCTAGGAAAACACAAACTATTGGAGTAAACCAATAAACAACTTAAATAAAGCCAAGATAAAACAAATAGTTGAAGAAAACAAATAAAACTATTTAAGACCTCAAAGTGGAAACAGAAACAATAAAAAAAACCAGAAACTGAGGAAATTCCAGAAATGAAAAATTTAGGACTACAAACAGGAAGTACACAGGCAAGTTTCAGCAATAGACTAGAAGGATGGAAGAGAGAATCTCAGGCACTGGGAATATAATAGAAGAAATGGACACATCAGTCAAAGAAAAATATTCAATAAAAATTTCCTGATGTGAGCCAGGCAGTGGTGGCAGACGCCTTTAATCCCAGGATTTGGGAGGCAGAGCCAGGCAGATCTCTGTGATTCGAGGCCAGCCTGGTCTACAGAGCGAGATCCAGGACAGGCACCAAAACTACACAGAGAAACCCTGTCTTGAAACAAAAGCAAAAAAAAATTTCCTGATGCAAAACAACCAGTTAATCTGGAACATTATGTATTGGGGACTATGGTGGTCCAGCCCATCGATAGTCCCCTCCCAGGGTCAAGGAAGAATCTACAACCAGCTGATAATTTAATCTTTGATGATAGGAAATGAATCTATGCACACAATACTCTTTAGTCAATACACTTTATTCTTCTGAGTCAGTTTTTTTCTCTACACTGCTTTTATTCTGCTCTCATGCCAAGGTTCTTTCTTGCCTGATTTCTATCTACATTTATCTGCTGTCTCTTCTAAGTTCTATCTTAATTTTCTCATGTTAATTCTGCCCCATCTTGGTTCTCATTCAACTAGTCCTTTCTCATCTTAGTGCCTCTCCCATCTCCTTCCTTCTCATCTTGTTCTTCCTTGTCCTGTTCTTCCTCATCTTCCATCTTGTTCCTCTAGTACTCTCTTCTAGCCCATTAAACTGGTTCTTTCCCATTTCAGTTCATTCCTCTCCAGTTCTTATCTTTCTAGTTCTTTCATTCTCTTTTCTCTTCTCCATCACAACCTTCTCTGAAAACAAAACCGCTTTTTATCCATTTGACCCTTATCTCTCCAAGTTATTTCCACTCCTGCCATTTCTGGCAAGTGTGCTTGGTTGCTAGACAAGTTGGCTAGGCAACTTCCATCACAGCTAGATGTACCTGTAATTAGGAACCCTTTAGTACTGAGTCAGCTGTTAAGGGTGGTTCTAAAACTAGAGGTTAGACTTTGGAAAGGGAAAGTTAAGCTTAATTAGGACATCTGCCAGGCCTTCTTAAACATATAGTCTGGATGCTTAAATCTGTCCTTAGAAAATACAGAGGTATCTCTGATAAAATACTTTCATCTCTCTCAGGATGGTCCTAGCAAGATACTGCTAATGACAATAATTACAGAAAGGTCTGAAATTAGAGATCCTGGCTATGTTACTGCTCAGAAGGTAATCTAAATATTCCTTAGTAGAGAAGAAATTGTGCCCAAAGACTGATGGAAAAGCTACAATAGCTCACAAGAAATTCATAGTAGGAAACAGCTAATAATCAATAGCCATTGTCACCAAGACTCCTTGAGGCTCAGCTTGACCTCTGGAAGGCCCTTGGCTTCTTTCAGGTATCAGCTTGTCATAATCAACTAAAATCCTACTTCATATATTTTTGCAGCTTGCAGCAATTATGCAAAAACCAAACCTATGAATGACAGGAGTAGAGGAAAGAGAAAAAAACCATCTCCAATGTTCAGAAAATATTTTCAATAAAATCATCTAATAAATTTTTCCTAATTTAAAGGAGGTATTGATGAAGGTACAAAGAAGCATGCAAAACACCAAATAGATTGGGCCAAAAAAGAAAGTGCCCTTGTCACATAATAACCAAATTATTAATCATACAGAAGAAAGAAAGAATATTAAAAGCTGCAAAGGAAAAAGACCAAGTAACATATGAAACAGATCTATGAGAATTACACCTCACTTCTCAATGGAGATTCTAAAAGCCATAAGGGTTTAGACACGTGTGATGCAGGCTCTAAATAACCACAGATGCCATCCCAAATTACTATATCCAGAAAAATTTCAATCACCATAAATATAGAAAATAAGATATTCCATGATAAAGTCAATTTTAAACGACATCTACATACAAATCCAGCCCTACAGAAGGGACTAGAAGAAAAAAATCCAACCCAAGGAGGCTAACTACACATAAGAAAGCACAGTAAATAAATAATATTACATCAGCAAAACTAAAAGAAAGGAAACACACACACAGAATCACAAACTAACATACTCTCATACACATACCACCATCACCACCAATAGCAACAACAACAAAATAAAAAGAATTAATAATCACTATTCCTGACACTTCCCAATGTCAATGGCCTCAGTTCCCCAAGGAAGATACAAATTAACAGTATAAATTAAAAAACAAAATTCATTCTTGTACTGTACACAAGAAACACACTTCAACATCAAGTACAGAGATTACCAGAAGGTGAAGGATGGGAAAAAACAAATTTAAAGCAATTGGAACTAAGAAGCAGGCTTGTATAGCCATTTTATTATCTACCAAAGAAGACTTCAAACAAAAAATAATCAAAAGAGATGGGGAAGAACACTCCTTATTCATCAAAGGAAAACTCTACTGTAGCTAGAGTTTTTCTGCCTGGCCCACAATCAGGACAAATCTCTGTCACCTGCCAGTCCCACAGCCGCTAAGACCCAACAAAGTAAACACAGAGACTTATATTGCTTACAAACTGTATGGCCGTGGCAGTCTTCTTGCTAACTGTTCTTATATCTTAAATTAATCCATTTCTATAAATCTATACCTTGCCACGTGGCTCGTGGCTTACTGGCATCTTTACATGCTACTTGTCCTGGCGGTGGCTGACTGTGTCTCCTTCCATCTTCCTGCTCTTTTCTCCTCTCTGTTATATACTCTCCTGCCTATACTTCCTGCCTAGCCACTGGCCAATCAGTGTTTTATTTATTGACCAATCAGAGTAATTTGACATACAGACCATCCCACAGCACTCTACCAATATGACATTTCAATTATTAATATCTATACCAAAACACAAGTTTACCCACATTTGTAAAAGAAATACTTATACAGATTAAATGACACATTGACTCTCACATAGTATTTGGTAGGGGTAGACTTCAGTACACTATCCTCACCAATGGACAGATCATCCAGACAAAAACCAAATGGGGAAATATTGGAGCTAATGGATTTTATAAACCACATGAACCTAACTGATAGTTACAGAACATTCCACCCAAAGAAAAAGAATATACCTTCCTCTCAGTACCACATGGGATTTTCTCCAATGTTGATTATATACTTGGACACAATTCAAGTCTCACCAGATAAAAAAAAATTGACATAACTCCTTGCATCCTATCAGACCACCATGGATTACAGCTGGATATTAAAAAAAACTGAAAGCTTAAAAACTCATGAAAACTGAACAAATTCTACTGAAGAAAATGGGTCAAGACAGAAATAATGAAGGAAATTAAGGAGTTTCTGGAATTCAATGAAAATAATTACACAACATATCCAAACTTAGAGGATACAACAAAAGTGGTAATATGAGAAAACTGTATAGCACTGAGTGTCCACATTAAAGAAGGGAAAAAAATGAAAAGATTTCATACTATCAATGTAACAGCATACACGAAAGCACTAGAACAAAAAGAAGTAAGAAAACGCAAGAGGAGTAGACAGAAAAAAATTATCTAATTGAGGGCTAAAATTAACAAAATAGAAACAAAGAAAAATACAAGGAATCATGAAACAACAGAGTCAGTTCTTTGAGAAAATCAACAAGACAGACAAACCTTTATCCAAACTAAGTGACACAGAGAGTATCCTAAGTAATAATATCAAAAATGAAAGGGGGTTCATAACAGACAACAAGGAAAGCCAAATAATCATAAAGAAATATTTTAAAAACCTGTATTGCACCAAGTTGGAAATTCTAAAAGAAATGGATGATTTTCTCAGTAGGTACCACTTGCCAAAGTTCAATCAACATCACCTGAACAATTTAAATAGACCTTTAACCACTAGTGAAATAAAACAAGTCATTACAGTCACAAAAAAAGCCCGTATCCAGATGGTTTTAGCATCGAATTTTTACCAGACATTCAAAGAAGAGTTGGAACCAATACTCCTCAAATTATTCTGTGAAATAAAAACAGAAGTAACATTACTCTACTCACTTTATTATGCCACAGTTACACAGATATCCATAAATTTAGACTCAAATTTTTAAATGATGATAAACAATTTATATCAGATGCTGTTGCATCAGATATGTTGAACCTGAGATGGGGTACAGTGAAAAGTTGGGTTTCTGGACTGACCCTTGAAAATCTGGAGATTGCAACAATCTGGAGGTAGACAGACTCTAGGGATTCCAATTTCAGATATCCAATACATTGTAAATGGAGGATGAGCTTTCTGTCCTGTCTGCCCAATTATACTAGGCACTTGCTTTCCAAATTACCATACAGAGGCTTATATTAATTATAAATCCTTGGTCAATGACTCAGGCTTACTACTAACTAGCTCTTACATTTTAATTAACCCATTTCTATTCATTTATGTATCACTACATGGACCATGGATTACTGGTTCTCTGGTATCTAATGTCATGGACAGCTCCTGGCATCTCCCAACTCTGCCCTTCCTTCTCCCTGTCTTTCTGTTTGGCTTTCTGACCCAGACTTATGCTGCCTGGTATAGGATATATCACCTTTTATTATCAACCAATGAGAACAACACATATTCACAGCATACAGAAGGATCCTCCCACAGTATTGACCATTTTCTGTCTAATCAAAATGGAAGGTTTTCACTTTTTTTTTGGTTTTTCAAGACAGGATTTCTCTGTGTAGCTTTGCGCCTTTCCTGGAACTCACATGGTAGCCCAGGCTGGCCTCAAACTCACAGAGATCCACCTGGCTCTGCCTCCCGGGTGCTGGGATTAAAGGTGTGCGCCACTACCGCCCGGCAGGTTTTCACTTTTACATAGTTAAATTACAAATAACAAAATAGTTATCAAGCAAGAATTACAGTTACAATATGTAGTCTTTGTATTTGACAAAATCAGAGAAAACATTCCATTATCTATTCTATCTTGATGAGTCTAAAGTTTTATATCTAATTTATTCTTTATCATAATTAAGGAAACTATAACTATCTTGTCTTCAACTCCATCAAAGACATGGGAAGTAAATAATACCTGAGTAAGCAGGAAGGACAAACAAGTGACTTCCTTAAAGAGTGGGAAATGACAGAAACAGCTGCCTGTCTGAACAGTTACACAAGATTCCTATGTAACATTGGAACGTCAATATTGGCCTACAGGGCTATCATATCACTTTCATGTGAATCTGGAAAACTTTTAAGGACTATCCCACCTTGTCTTAGAAAAGATTGACAGTCACTTTTCTTGAATGCAAATTACTTTTTTCTTTCTAAAGCATTTCTTCTAAATACTTGTTCTTTCCATATACAGAAGCAACATGAGAAGGGCATCATGCTGACTTTTTGCTGATGAAATAGCTGTAAAATGATGTAAAAGCTGATTGTGGCTTCAAAACTCAGGAGACCAAATCTAACCCAGACTCAGAAAGATAAACAAGGTATGTACTCACTCATAGGAGGATACTAGATGTAAAACTAAGATGACTAGACTGCTACTC
>CABHPH010110831.1:0-46219 GCA_902168325.1 Peromyscus nudipes
TAACCCAGTCTCAGGAAGACAAACAGAAGTGGGTATTGGCTGTGAAGTAAATGATAGTCAGGCTACAGTCCACAGACCCAGAGAGGTGGAGTAAAGAGGAGCTATGGGAGGAAAGCATGCATCTGCCTGGGAAGGAAAAATAGATTTTACAGGTGGACTGCAGCAGGTGGGGATTGCATGGGAACAGGTGGGGTGGGGGATGAGTTTAGGGAGAGATGGCAGAAATTAGGAGACATTAAGAAAATGGTGAGGAGACCTAGTGCAGTAGAAACTTCCTAGAATGTATGAAATTGATCCTAATGAAGACGCCAAGTAATGGGGATATGGAGTCTCAACAGGTCATCCGTTATACCCAGGTAAGGCTTCCAGTGGTGGGGCTGCATTGCATTCAATTGAGCTGTTGGCCAAGGGGGTCCCATGGAAATCCCCAAACAACCCAGGTCTTAGGGTTTTCATTGCTGTGAAGAGACATCATGACCACAGCAACTCTTAAAAAGGAAACATTTAATTGGGGTGGCTTGTCTACAGTTTCAGGGGTTCAGACCATTATCATCATGACGGGGAACATGGCGGCATGCAGGCAGATGTGGTGCTGGAGATGAGAGTGCTACATGTGCAGGCAACAGGAAGTCAAGTGACAATCACAATGAGGGAAGCTTGCTCCAAAGACAACTCAAAGCCCACCCCTACAGTGACACACTTCCTCCAACAAGGCCACACCTCCTAATAGTGTCACTCTCCCTTTGGGAGCCATCTTCTTTCAAACCACCACGAACAGCAAAACCAGAAATAAAAGATTTGCAACATTTTATTTACAAAGTCATGTACCTTTTACAGGATTATGAGTTTCATTACATGGTCAGGAAAAAAATTATAGAATATTAGGTGTTTCCATTAATTGTTACCCGTTTTCACAAATTTGAAATTTTCTTTTAACTTTTTCTAAAATCACAAAATAAATACTTATACAAGCAAAGAATAATATATGTGTAATACAGTATCATACTACAATAAAGACATCCCAGAAAAGACAGACAACATGCTCACAGGGATTTGCCTTCTTCTCTTCTCCACTTGGAAACATGAAGCTTTTAGAGAGTAAAAACACGATAATACAGATATAGAACAGTCTGTGCTAATAAACTAAATATATTCAAGTACTCTGACTAAAGAGATAAGGAATGAGTCTTCACTTTCTGAGCTGAAGATCCATGTTTATAGGTTATATTCATCAAACAGTAAAAAGATCTCTGGAGATAATGAAACTGTGGCTCCTAGAAATTGTCTGTTTTGTAGATTTAAGCAATATCCTGATTTGCATGATTTCTAAATGAATAGTGAAACTGACTTGTGCCAAAGAAGGAACAGAAACTTTTAAATAAAATTTCATGTTTCAAAATTAAAAAGGAAAAATGAATTTTACTCAATCAAAATTTGTATAATCTTTCAAATTCTAGAAAATAATCCCTGTGTAAATAGTAGCGTCTACTTGCATTTGACAAGCATATTGCCACATTCATGAAATAATCAATATATTTATTCACATCTTATTAATTACAAAGCCATTTTACATAATATTATGTGTGTGTTAGTATCAATACAGACATACCTATGTTCACAGATAATATGAATACGTGGGCATGTAAATTCAGTCTTTAATGACAACATGTGCCCACTGAGATAGCCTCAGGATAAACAGTACCATTTATAATTAAAAAAGAAGCAAATAGTAAAAGATAAAGATAAATATATTTATCTTAAATAACTATAAGAGGAAGCAAAGTTAATTTCCCAGTGAAAAAGATGGTTTGTTTAATGATATAATCTAACTCTTAAAAACATCTACTGACTTCCTAGAATGCTTTGATGATATGTGCAAAATGAGAAAACTATTTCGTAAGTGTGATGTATCGAGGAAGTAGACCAGTGAAAGAGAAAGAATAGTATCACAGCACACAAACAGAAAATTCACATTTAGACATAAATCTCACAGTTTACATCGCATTCATGTTTAAAATTAAACAGCACTTTTTCACATTTTGAAAATTTCCCCCCTAAATGTGGAAAGCACAGCAAGCCAGGACTTTAATATAATATTTTTTTCCAACCTGGAACAGCTGCAAAAAACAAATCTTGCTGGAGATAAGCTTGGTTATAAATATCAACACTCCCTTTAAATAAGGGAGTCCAGTTTTCATACCATCTGCCTTTTTCTAAACAGGGAAAACCATGAAAATCACAAACCAGGGCATTCCTTTCAAATAAAGCATTTAAAAATGAATGTAGTGAAAGGCCTATGGATTGTATTCAGCCCTAGTCTTTCCACTTGTGTTTGGTAGCTCAGATCACAAAAAAAAAAGGATTTTGTGAAAATAAGGAACTTTTATCCATGAAGAAACTACATAAATCAATCAAGGAAAAAGGTTGCCTTGCAAATTTTTCGTGTACTGATCACATTTATAATCTCTGGTTACAATTTATTTTTCTTTAATATGTCAGTTTTTTTTAATTTTATCTCACTTTTGTTACCTCTACTTTTTCCAAAGTTATCAAAGTTTATTTCAAAGAGTTGCATGTCATCTAGCATAGCATAAAAATGAAGACTTCAACAGAATGGGACTTTCTCTTACTATCGGCTCTGTCCTATGCAGAAAGCCTGCCTTTGTCTCTCTTAGCACAATATTATTTTCTTTTTTCTTCTTCTTTTACTGAAAGTAGTTTTTTTTCATATAATATATCCTGATTATGCTTTCCTCTCCTTCTACTTCGCCCAGTTCCTCCCCACCTCCCCTCCCATCTGGATCCACTCCCTTTCTCTCTCTCAATAGGAAACAAACAGGCTTCTAAAGGATAATAATACAATGAAATATAATAAGAGATAATTAAAAAACACAGAGAAATATGACAAAACACACAGGAGGAAAAAAGCCCAAGAAAAGGCACAAGAAACAGATATAGATGCAGAAGATGCATAGAATCACAAAACAGGAAACCATAATATATGTATAAAGGACCTGTAGGATAAGAGAGAGAGAAAGAGAGAGAGAATAAATAAATACATGAATGAATGAATAAAGATAAAATTTGAAAGAAAAAGTCCTGACATAACATTGTAAGACAGGATTCATCAAAGATGCCATTGAGTTTGTTTTCTGGCCATCTACTGCCGGGCATGTGGCCTATCCTTAAGAGTAGAAGAAGATGGAACAGGACTTGGGATAAAGACAAATACTACTGTTCTACTAAAGTAACATAGCAATAAATGACTCCTAATGACATTCTGCTATACTCATAGATCAATGCCTTGCATAGGTATCAACAGAGAAGCATCCTCCTACAGCAAATGGGAACAAATACAGAAACCCACAGCCAGACAATATGGAGAGAGTTAGAGATGCTGCAACACGTCTCTAAAGGGGTTGTTTCCGTGAAATCCCTCCCCTTGGGGCTCAGGAAACCCTGTGGAATATGGGGCAGAAAGATTATAAAAGCGAGAGGGAATGGAAGACACCAAGGAGTCAAGGCCTATACACAGCATGGCTGATGTACATATGAACTCACAGAGACCAAGGCCACATACTCAGGGCCTACACAGATCTGCACCAGATGGGGTCCTAGAGCTGAAAGGAGAAGTGGACACATGCCTCCATCTCTAATCTAGAAGTATCTCCAATGATAACCACTTGCAAATGAAAAACTAGTTTCTCTGATGGAATCTCACTGGGGAAAGCACAGTATTTTTTATTATCTTCTTTTCTCTTTCACCCTTAAATTTTTTCTTTCTCTGTCAATGACCTTCCAATTCAATATTTAAGTTTTTCACTATATCACATCACTATTTCAATAATGAAGTTCATAAACTACATTCATTATTAATTCACAAAAGTACTAAAATGATAAATATATGCTAGCCTACCAAACACAAGGTTCAGAGTGGTGTACGAAGCCTGGTCACAGACAGGAATACCCACTATGGTAATACTGAAACTAACTTGGAAGAAAGTAGAAGAAACACAAGACTGATAAATAGCATCCTCCATTGTAAAAGTATTGGTGAACGTTTGTGAGTTTCATTTCAAGGAGGTTAATTAGGTTCTCCGAGCAAATACAAAAGAAAGATGGCTCCACTTCTGGTGGTAGGTTGCTATTTTGAAATACGTCAGAGCACTCTGTTCTTCACAAGTTCTGTTCTCTCAAGGTACTAGTTAACTAGCACCTAACTGATATTGGGGGAAGAATCAAGCAAAGGGAAATAACTAACTCTAGGTCACTACAGCCATTCTGTTATGTCCTGCCTATTATAGTGGAAGAAAACAAAAACAAACACAAACGTGAAAGAATAGCTATGAGAACCCAATTCAGGAGCATACACTCACTAAAAGACAGTTCCAATTATAAGAATGCAGAATGATGCCCCGTCCCCACATGCTACCATCACATCCAGGCAGCCTCAAGCTTCTTACCCACAGTTCAACTTCTGAATGTTTCAGTTACATAGTCAACTGCTTTCTGTATAAATTAAATGGACAATTACGTGAACAACTTGTAAGTATTAAGATGCCCATAGTTCTGTGAAGTGTGATGAAATCTCATATTGTCCTACTCAGTTCTGCCTAGGCCATGATTTCCTCAGTGTATCTATATTGTCTATCTTACCATCCCATTGGTCCCTTAGTAATGAATTATCATTACTACCTCTGTGTACTCATATATCCTTATTTTATTTAATAATGACCCCAAACCATAAAAGTAATTGTGCTACTAGCTCATACATACTAATTATACATTACAAAGTACCTCTTGTTAGAGAAAAGTGTAAGAACAATGAGATATTTTGAGTAAGAGGGTGATAGAGAGGCCACATAAGTTTTAATATATTACTATCCTATCTGATTTAACTGCTCTATTTTGTTGTTGGTTATTGTTATTAAGCATTTACTGTTCCTAATTTATAAATTATGTTTAGAGAGATGTATATATAGGAAATGCACAGTATTTGTACAGCTTGGTATTACCCAGTTTTAGTACCCACTAATGGTCTTAGAACATATCCAATACATGAAAAAGAGAAAGGATATTGGACTAAAGGCCTATTTTGCAAGAGTTCCTTCCATACAGTATATTACATCTAGCTTAATATGTAAGTACACAAAAAGATAAAAGCAAAAGCAAAAACAAAGAACTAAACAAGAACAATTTGAAGAGATAAGTAAACACCAAAACCAAACATAGCAATGATATCGGAATACCCAGAGTGTTTTATTTTATTTGCTTGTCTGTTGCTTGTTGTGCCCTTTCTTGTTTCCTTGAGACATGGTCTTGCCATGTAGCTAAAGCTGGCCTTGAACCCAATTTGTAGCCCATGCTGATCTTAAACTCACAGCATTATTCTTCCTGCCCCCTCCTAAATACTGAGACTGCAAATGTGAACTACTAAACTGGCAAGGAATTTAAAATAAGTATGACGAATAGGCTAAAAATTTTAATGGATAAAGTTGATAGTAACAAAACAAACAAAAACTACAAACCAATATCCCTAATGATCACAGATGGAAAAATATTCAATAAAATACTAGCAAACTAAATACAGGTGCATATCAGGTTCAGTCATCATGATAAAGTTAGCTTAATCACAGAAATACAAGGATGGTTGGTTCAATACACATGTCAGTAAACATTATAAATTGTATAAATGAACTTAAAAAAAATCATATGATGATCTCAGTAGATGCAGAAAAGCCTTCCATAAATCCAACATGTCTTCATGATAAAAATCCTAGATTGAAAATGAGTGGCAGGAACATGCCTCAACATAATAAAGGGCATATATGATAAACTCACAGCAAATGTTGTCTTCAGTGGAGAAAAACTTGAAGCCATCCATTGAAATTAGGAATGAGACAGGGCTATCCACTGTCTCTACTGGCTTTAGACATGGAATCTGGAGCAATAGGGCAAGAGAAGGAAATTAAAGGAATAGAAATATGAAAAGAAGAAGTCTATTACCCCTATTCACAGATGACACGATACTATATATAAGAGATCACAAAAATTTACCAGAAATCTTCTAGGAAGAATCAACAATATCAGCAAATGACAAGGTACAAAATCAACTTACAACCATCAGTTGTAACTGATTTTCCTAACTCCAGCTCCAGCATCCTTGAGGCTGTTATAAATGGGAGTGGCTGTGACAAGAAAGAGGTCACAGCCACTCCCATTTATAACAGCCTCAAGGATGATAAAATACCTGGGAATAAACATAACCAAGGAGGAGAAATACATCCACCATGGAAATTTCAAATCACTAGACAAAGACACTAGAAAATGGAAAAATATGTGTGTTTATGGCAGAATTAATATTGTGAAAATGACCATCTACCAAAAGCAATTCATAGGTTCAATGCAATACCAATCAAAATACCACAACATTCTTCACAGAACTATAAAAAAAATACTAAAATTCATATGGAACCTAAAAGACTCCAGAAGGTCAAAGCAATACTGAGCAAAAGTAATAATACTAGAAAAATTGTCATTCCTATCTTTAAGATATATTGTAGAGCTATAGTAGTGGTACTGGCACAAAAATAGACATGTAGACCAATAAAACAAAATAGAAGACCCAAACATGAGTACTCATAACTACAACCATCTGATATTTGACAAAGTGTCAAGACACATACATTGGAGAAAAGACAGCATCATCAACAAATGGGGCTGGGAAAACTGGTGTTCACAGACAGAAGAATGAAATTAGACTCCTATCTATCAATTTCCCTGTACAAATATTAATTCCACAAAATAAAATACCTCAATTTAGAGCTTGAAATGATAAAACTGATAAAAGAAAGCATACTCAGTACTCTACAGCATATAGGCATAGAAATAGACTTTCTGAACAGAACTACATTTACCTAAGAATTAAGGCCAACAGTTGACAAGTGTGACCTCATAAAACTAAAAAGCTTCTGAACAATAAGGAAACAATCGATCAAGTAAAAAAGAAACCCGCTGCATGAAAGAGAATATTTGACAGCTATACATCTGACAGAAGATTAATATATGTCTTAATGTACAAAGAATAACAACAACAAAAAACAGCCAAGGAAACACATGACTCTTTAAAAGATAACTAATGACTCTTTAAAAGATAACTAGGGACCTAAAAGGAGAGATTTCAACAGAAGAAATAAAAATAGATAAGAAATACCTCAAAAGTTTTCATCATCCTTAGCAATTAGGGATTTGCAAATTAAAATAACTTTGATATCCCACCTTATACCGGTCAGAAAAGCTATGGTCAACAAAACAGTTGACAACAAGTGATGGCTGGTGAGGTTGTTGGGAAAAGGGAACCCTCATTTCCTAGCTGTAAATCTTCAGATGTGAATATACAATATAGGGTAAACAGAAAGAGGATGGAAATATAAAGGGACCATGGAAAGCGGCTTGAGGGGGGAATAGCAGGAAGCAGATGATATGATATGATATGATATGATATGATATGATATGATATGATATGATATGATATGATATGACTGATGTAAAGCAGGACACAGAAAACCAGGGATTGGGGATCCAAGTGGAAATGAGGGGAGATCATTAAGGAAGGAGAAGAGATGAGGGACAAATAATACCAAGGTTGTTTGATAAAACCTTAAGCAATCTTATTATTTTGCATTTACTTAAAATCTTATGCAAGTTTATTCATATAATGTACACATATACATATATAAATGTTTACATACATGCACACATGCAAATGATGCCACTAAGGGTGACAATGCTCCTCACAAGAACAAATGACTAACAAAAAAAAAATCAGTGCCAGGCAAGAGAACCCTCCTTTCGAATGGTTGGTCAGAATAGTTCAAGTGACTCCCAAAACAATTTAACTATGGCTGTTGCCCTAAGTTGCCTCCCAGAGGCTGAAGGGAAGTGTCTATTGCTGAAGAAACAGAAAACAGAACTCTGAAGATTCATGTTGAATTTAATCCTAAAGCCTCCTCCTTCTTCTGGTCCAGCTTCCATCATACCAGAAAATACTATGCAAGCTGCCAAGAGAGGAAAGCAATTAATTGTCCCAACCAGCTGCGACAACTATGAAGTATAACAATGACCAGCATGACAAAGATATCCATAAAGATGTGATAAGTGGCACTCACATGTTGGTGATAGCCAGCTGTTGTCTAATTGGATTTCAAGCCCACTCAAGAGGAGAGAAATCATGGCTGGTACTAGAAACCTAGCCAATGTTCCAGGGCTAGCGAGGTCATGGACCTTAGAAGAGAATATACTACTGCCCCTTGGTTAGCCAACATAATTCCAAACTGCATTCCAAATCTTCTCCTTAAACCCACAGATAAGTGTAACTATCATCCACTACAGAAACTTCTTTTTACAACAAATGGAGACTACCATAGACAACTACAATTGGAAACAATGCAGAGATGGACAGATCATGGGGAAGCCCAGCCCATGGACACATCTACATCACAACTCTTGCATCTATCACTCAGGGAACAATGCAGAAGAGTTGGCTTAAAGATTGTAAGAGCCAGAACACTAGGAAATCTGCTGTAAAAGAGGATTTCACAGAAATAGCTCTATAAACAAGATCTGAACAATGGTAATATCAATAGACATGCTAACAGGAAAGGGTAAAATCACATGGGGTCACATTCCTGGACAAGGAACTCCAGGCAACTGTTGACTGACTGCTGAGAGTGCGAGAGTGGCTTCTCCCAGGGATGAGCCTTTTCTGGTTATTCAGCACAAACTCTCACTGCTGGTATGAAAGCAGAACTGAAGTCACTGTTGGTCATTTTCTTGCAAACTTAATCATATGCTTACCATTGAACCAGCAATCACAATATTTGGTATCTACTAAAAGGAGCTGAAGATTTATGTTCACACAAAAACTTGCACATAACTGTCAACACTTAGAAGCAATGAATATATCCATCAATAGGTGAATTTTCAAACTATGACACTTTCACACAAAGAAGTATAATACATATTATATATATATATATAAAACCAAACACAAAACAACTGAACAGAAACCAACTACTTGGTGAAAGAAACTAGTATAAAAAAAGCTATTACTTTTTATTATTTTTAATTAGCACACCAAGTAATGGGTTTCATCACAGCTATTTCATGTGCATGTACACTTTGTTCTTATTAATCCCCCTCTAACTCCCCCTCATCTTACTCTGTTCCTGCTACATATGAGAAAAAACACGTTATATTTGTTTCTCTGAATCTGGCTAGCTGTATTTAACATGATAACTGTCAGTTTGATCCATTTTTCTACAAGTGTCATAATTTAATTTTTCTTTATAACTGAATAAAATTACATGGTGTAGATCCACCATATATTCTTTATCCATTAATCTCTTCATAGCCATATACATTGGTTCTATTTGCTAATATGAATAGGTGAGCAGTAAACATGGGATGTACAAGGGTCTCTATGGTAGGACTGACAGTCCTTTGAGTATGTACACAGGAGAGGCATAGCTGGGTCCCATGATATTTCTACTTTTAGTATATAGAGAAACCTCCATATTGATTTCCATAGTGTCTATACTGGTTTACACTCACACCAACAGTGTATAAAGGGTTCCTCTGACACCACATCCTCACTAGCATGTGTCGTTTTGCTGATGATAGCCTTTCTGAGAGGAGTGAAATGAATTCTCAAAGCAATTTTACTTTGCATTTCCTTGATAGCTAAGCACTTAATTCTGGTCAAATATGCCAAAAATATACATTAGAACAAAAGACTGCCTTGTTGATAAATGAAGCCAGGGAAACTGGACAGATTCAAATGCAGGAGACATTAGATACTTATCTCTAATCCTGCACAAAAATAACCTTCCAGTGGATCAAAAACCTCAGTATAGGACCTTAAGCCCTGAAACTTCTTAAGGAAAACACTTCAAGACATAGAGGCAGGACAAACTTTCTTTAAGATGACTCCAATCACACAGCAAATAACCCTATGGCTTACATGAAATTTAAAAGCTGAACAGCAAAGAAACTATCAGCAGTGTGAACAGGCAGCCTATAGCATGAATGAAAATCTCTTCCAGCTATACTTGAGAGGGGTTAAATATAGAATATATAGATAACTCCAAAAATTAAAAACACAAAACAATCTGTCTGCCAGTACATGAGCTAATGAACATAATAAAGAATATTCAGAAGTAGAAACACAAACAGCCAATATGGATTTTTTTCAGTATTCCACAAATTCTATTACTCTAGCTGTATGATATTCAGCAGGAAAAGCAAAATTATGGAGACAACTAAAAGCAAAGTGGTGGTGTCTAGGAGTTGTGAGTCCTGGAAAGATGAAGACACAGGAGACTCCCAGAGCTGTAAATATATTCTGGGGACACATGTCCCTATACATAGGGGCAGAGATGGTGCCAACAGTGAAGCCTACAGATCAGTGAGCTTGGAGTGAACCACTGTGCACTCCTTAGGCTACCGTGCACACACACACACACACACACACACACACACACACACACACACCACTGTGCTGTGGGATGTGGATTACAGATGAGACTACATGTGTGCTGGGGCAGGAAATACATGGGAAATCTCCATATCATTCTCTCTAATTTCCTGTAATCCTAAGACTGATCACAAAGAAGTTTTATAATAAAAGACTCACATAAAAATGCTTCCAGAAAGCACTAGATAATTATTTAAGCTTCGGAAAATTTTCTTTTAAGAAATTTTATTATTACATAATGAAAAATTCTTGTCCATGAGCTAGACTACATCTCATGAGTGATTCTCAGAGAAACCACACAGAATTCTTTTAAGGAATATATCTCCAAATTTTGCTGACCTCACAACAATGTAAAGAACGATGAGCTTTCTAGGGCAGTTTCTGCAGTAAACTGTGCCATCGGGCTTAGTAAATGCCTAATATTGTGCTGTAATTCTTTGCCTCTGTTCTGCTGCCTTCCATTCCACTCCATACTTATCCTCATGCTCATGCCTCTCAAATCCCCAGCCACCTCCACTCAGTCTAGACACATGGGCTTGTTCCCCTGGTCAAACAAATATACACCAAGTAGTAATCATTCACTTTGCAAGCTTGCCATAATTCATTCTTTTCCACACACATCATTTCACAGACACAGCCTCAGAAACAGTCTGTCTGCAGTCGTGCCTCTGTTTGGATCGCAAAGCAAACAGCACCCTGTCCTCTGTCAAGCTGTCCTCTGTGCTCAGATGTCCCCACACAGTCTCACTCTTTCCACCTCTGTCCCCTCCTTTCTATCTTCACTGCCGATGTCCAACCAGAGACATCATCTGCTCACTAAATTCATATTGTAACTGATTTTCCTAACTCCAGCTCCCTCCCCTCAAATCCATCTCTACAGCACTTCTAGAATAAGCTCTACACACTTAAAGTTAGTCAAGATCCCCTGGGGTTATAGTTCAATGTGTATCTTTATCTGTAAGTGTAGTTTAGTGTAGTCTGGCTTCTCTTTTCTCGACAATCTTTTTTTCCTTTTTAGGTCCCACCAGCCCACACACACTTGCATACACACGTGTACACACACACACTTGTACACACACATACACACATACGTATACACACACATACATGCATATACACACATGCACACACAAACACTGTGTTCCAACTATTTTGAGTTATACAACTCTGAATTTATCAACTTACAGAACAGTTTACTATTTGTGCTTATATTCTCTCTTTCTTAGAATAGGATTTTTAGGTTTTTAAATTCTTCTTTACCTACTAATCTAATGTTCTTCCTTCAAAGCAGGAAAAAAGGGCTGGTGAGGTAGCTTAGTAGAAACAGACACTGCCATTATGCCTGATGACCTGGCTTCTACCCCCAGGACACATAAAGAAGGAGAGAACTGACTCCTGCAGATTGTCCTCTGACTTCCATGCACATTCTTTGGTACGAGCCCCCCATACACACAATACATATCCCCCACACAAAATAGTGGAAAGCTATGTCCACTATTAATCTGACTCAACTCTCCTCCATCCTTCCTCCTGCTAGGAGGCAGTGCTGTACTAAGCAGCCCTACATCTGGAAGCGAGCCATTTGACGAGTGAAACTCTCAATTCAGCGCCCAAGGAGCTGGTCTCCTTCACTGCTGCAGTGATCACTGGGTATGTTCAAGTGCTGGGGGCACTTAAGCTTTCCTACTAATCCACTTTGGGCATCTCGCCCATGTAAGAAATAAACTTTGTGGTTTCAAGACATTGAGCTATGGTCTTGCTTACATGCATATATGAATATATCAACATCCAAGGCTATCCTAACTGCTAATCATTTTCCAGGAAGCATTTCATGAATACACTATACTCTGATTTAGGTCAATACAACATTTTGTTACATGTTTTTATTATACACTATTGTAATAAAGTGGCTGTTTTAATTATGTTTTCTTTATTAAACTGTATTTATCAAATCAAGAACTGTGCACAGCATTTAGTATCATCACTATCTAGCGGTATTTAACTCTTAGTATGTACTTTACAAATGATTATGAATTCACTCATCACTCACTTATTAGTAACCAAAGACTAGTTAATGGAGACTGAGTAAAAACACAGCCATCACATACTGCATTTATTTGCTTGTCTTGCTATGACCAAACAACCTCTCAAGAAATGACTTCAGGTGGGAAGGACTTACCTTGGCTCACTATTAGGGACACAGTCCACTGCAGCCCTGCAGGCATGGTGGGAGAGCACGTCACAGTGTGACAGCAGCGGCCGGATGCTGCTGGCTACATCTCCACAGACCCAGGAAAGACAGACAGGGCAGGAAGCAGGGCTCACCTCCACTAAACCTCAACTCCCAAAGACTCTACAGCCTCCTCACAAAGCACCAAGTGTTCAAATACATGAGGTTTTTGTGGCACATTTCACAATAAAACCACAATTATATCTCACATTCTTGTTGGTGACAACCATAATAAGCAAGATAAGTATCAAATATATGACTGATTAAATACTCATTAATACTATAAGACAGAGCATGATACAGTGTTGATGGCAGACCTTCTAACTGATAAGTGACCTTTTAATACACATAGATGGTGACATTTTAATGCAGTGCAAAAGAAATAGACTAGAACAGCAAGTTCAAGCTTTCGGAAATGGGGTGGGGGAAGAGCCTGGAAATGTTCAAAGAGTGTGGGCTAAGCCTGGAACAAATGAATGGGTACAAGGCCAAAGATGAGATCAGAAAGTAAACAAGGGGACAGGTTTTGTAAAGAAAGCCTGGCCAACTTCAGAGCCTCAGCTTTCAGCTGGAATAACCAACAAGCTGTGAATCGGGAGTAAGAAAAGAAAAGTATGGTCCAACAGGTGAGAGGCTGACTTTATGCTGTGTTTCCTCTCTATAACTCTTTGAAGCAATGTGTCACTATACTAAGGAACAGTAAATGTAATGCTGTATAGCTAATTTTATGTTCACTAATTAATATATTGCAACATTGATTAAAGCCAATAAGTAATTACCAAAATATTGTAATCTACTAAAGTATAATAATGTACCAAGCATCAAGAGACTACATGCTAAATGTGGTAATAAGTCAGTACACATTAGCACAATATTATGTAACAAATAAGTTAGATTAAAAATCCACAGCTTATGAATCTTGATTTACTTTATGTCTAAATTACACAAATAAAACCATGTAAAACATTTTCTCATTGTAATTGTGCCCTCTGTAACAAAAAGCCATGTTCATAACCCAAGTTCATTGCCAGAAGCAAATAACTCAAACCAAGAAAAACAAAGTAAAAGGAAACAAACCACAAATCAAAACACCTTTTCCACATGTTCAATCAAGAACACACACCTTAAACTGTGTCCTTGATGCTGCCAAGTCTACACTCTGGAAAGCGGCCAAACAAGAGATGTTTCCCGAAGCAAGGCCTCAGAAGCTGAGCTGCATTCCTGGCAAAGTCAATTCCAGTCACCAAAAATTACACTCTTGCTTGATTTTTCTTACTGTAATTTAAGATGAGACTATATGGACAAATTAAATGGATGATTTCCAGTTACCTAACTGACTAAAAACAAGACACGTTGAAGGGGATGGAGAAAGAGTTCAGCTGATAAAGAGCTTGCTGTGCAAATATAAGGACCAGAGTTCAGGTTTCCAGAACGTATTAAATGCCAGGGAAGATAGGGGTCCACTGGAAATCTCAGTGCTCGAGAAACAGAGAGAGTGGCTATCCCTGAAGCAAGCAGACTAGCTGGATTAGTCAAATGGGTAAACTCTGGGCTCTAGTGCCTGACCCTATCTCATTATATTATGTGGAGATAATTAAGGAAGACACCTAATGTCAGCCTGGGCCTCCAGATACACCCACACATACATACAAATACAAACATGTGACACACACACACACATATGAGCAAAAAATAATTTAAAAATTAAAATGAAACAAAAAAGATGAGAGCATTTGGAGTTTTGTATGGTTCTTCTTGTTTCATTCCTTGATTCCTGGTTTCTAACTGTTATCTATTTAACCTAAACCTGATTTAACTTCCCCAGAAAATTTAGAAAATAATGCATTTTCATAAGCCACAGTTCCATAACAATGGCTAGGAAATGGTCCATTAAAGGAAATCATTACAGAAATTTACTTGACCTAATATATGTGCAAAGGTCATCTGAGAAGCAACAGGAGATGTTCGACTACATTCTAGAGCACTGGTTCTCAACCTTCCTAATGCTGCGACCCTTTAATACAGTTCCTCATGTTATGGTGATTATTTACACATGGTGACGGGATTGGGAACTGGCAGGCAGGACACAGAAAAGCTTCCAGCTATACCCAACCATAAAATTACTTTGTTGCTACTTCACAACTGTAATTTTGCTACTGTTATAAATTGTAATGTAAATATCTGATATTCAGGATATCTGGTATGTGACCATTAGTTGAGATTCACAGGTTGAGAATCACTAGAGTCATGCATGAATATAAAAGACTAATTTCAAATTACTTTCAGCTATTTCAATTTGTATATCATTGACTCACAAAACAATAGTATTTAATCATAAACTTTAAAGTGCATATTATTTCCTAAACACTTATTAACAGTAATAATGGAAAACAACCATATATATGTAATGTATCCATTTTTTGTTCAATGTATACATGTGTTCATTTAACATAAAAGTAATATGTATTACATAGATATTTTACACCAAACTGAATTTTTCTCTAGTTTATACTGAAATTACTCTCGTATAGATGAGAATCAAATTTTTGTGAATCCAAGATGCTTTCTAATAATACTAACTGAAAGCTAAAAACCATATATTTGAGAATATAAATTTTTTCAATTCCAATATGATCAACATAAATATCCTACAATTTTAGGTAACACTCTTTTAAATTGTGTGTATATAGGGGTGGGTGAGTGAGTGGGTCAGTGTACATGCACACATACAAGTACGCATGCAGACAAGCACAGGCATGTTAAGTGAGGGTGCCTGTGAAAGCCAGAAGGTGTACCAGATCCTCTGAATCTGGTATAGTAGGCCACCCAGTGTGGGTGCTGGGAACTGATCTTCAGTACTCTGCAAAAGCAGCAAGCACTCTTACCTGCAGGGCCATCTATCCAGCCTGAAGACCTTTTATAAATACAGATAAGAATTCAAGAGTCATAACTTGAAAGAGTGGCTTTTAAATAAATACTGCTATTACAGAACAAATTTTAATGCTTATATCATACCACAGACTAAAGATAACAAAAAATAAATCATAGCCCTAAATGCAAGGGCTAGTATTATAATAAACTTGAAAGAACATCTGAGATAAACTTCATGATTTTGAGCTACATAACAGTTTCTTAGAGACTAAATCCAGAGTAAACAAAAAACTTAACTACAATTAAAATACTATGTGCTTCAAAGAGGAAAACAGTACAAAGATAATCCACACAATACAAGAAAACATTTACAAATCTATTATTGGATAAAAGTTTTGTACTCAGATTATATGAAGGATAATTACTATTTAGCAATTAAAAAATATTTATCCAATTTTCCAGTGTTCAAATATTTGAAATGACATGTTTCCAAAGGATTTTCAAATTTCCAACAAGAACATTAAAAGATGTTCAACATCATTATTTATCATAGAAATTCAAAACAATGGCACATTACTTCACCTCTGTATGGTTGACAATATCAAAAGGAAAACAATGACCGTGAAGAGAGACTAGAAACCCCATGCACTGGTTGGGGAAGTAAAAGAGTGAACTCGTGCGTTAGAGAGCAGTCACTGCTCTCAAAAACCCTAACATAGAATCACATATGACCAACACTTCTTTCTGTTCCTAAGTGCACACTCAAGAGAAATGAAGGCTCTCTGTACAAAACATGCACATGTATCTTCAGAACAGAATTATTTTAACAACTGAAAAGAGAAGCCAATCCACAATGCACAGTTTGAAAAGTCAAGACACAGCCACATAATGGAATGTTAGTGAGAAAAATGAATCAAATGCTGATGCATGTTACAACACAGATGATCCTAGAAAACAAGCTAAGTGAAAAACAGCAGGCAGAAGAGCTCACCAACTGTATCAATGCTATTGCTCACTTTACATGAAATATTCAGAATGGGAAAAATCAATAGTGAGATTCAAAGATTGAGGGTTGCTTATAGTGTAGCAGTAGAAGAGAGAAAGTATAATTTCCAATGGAGAAAATATTTCTTGCTGAAATAGAAAAAAATATTTCAACATTAGTGTTAACAGTTGTACAATTCTGTAACATTCTGAACCTATTCAAATGTATCATTTTAAAAATGGCAAATCTTATGTTTGTGAACTATATATCTCAATATGGCGTTTAAAATAAAAGTGTCATAATAACTTATTATGAAGTCCCTATCTAAAAACTTGGGGGCCACGTGTATCTTAGAAGCTTTTAGACTGTGTAAAGGTAACATGTCCATCTCTCCTAACTGTGTATGTGAAACTCACAAAGAGAAGCAAGGATGAACACTGAAGAAACCTCATGCCCAATGAGGGCATTAGAATGCCAATGACAGTCCATCCTTGGCTGTCACATCCATCACAGATTATGCAAAGCTCCGGAAATGGTAATTTAATGGAACTACTGAATTTTTAAAATGTAAATAACAGGTACTGACCCTTTATAAATGATGATGAAATTAGTGATAATATTGACCAGTTGGCATTTGTAAAATGGCAGTTAACATGGCAAGCACTGTGATTATGTATTCAGCTATACAGTCAGAACTTGTCTTTATGTCCCCCTGGAATAAGTACAAATAGCTGCAACTGAAGAAATGGTTCCCATGGGACTCAGTAAGTGATCCACTTGAGCATGCTACCTTGAGAGGGGAAGGGATTGAAATCTATCCACAGAGTTCACTCTTTACAGGGAACGTGTTCTGAGCTGTGGACTGTCATTCCACCAGTGAAATGGAAGAAAAACACTTTGTAAATGAAATATAACTTCCAAGGTGTATATAAATAAAATATTATCCAGAAAATGATTTCATTATCACTTGAGCCAATATTAAAAGTAGAGCACAAGTAGTCAAATTCCCCATAGGCACTTAAATGTTAATTTTATCAAAAGAAATGCTAAGCATTAGTTTAGAGATTGCATTATCCACACCTAAACTATAAAATGTAAATACTGCCAAGTAGCCCTCTAATCAAAATAGAACTGTAAGCTTTCATGAACTTTCTATAGGCAAAATTTAAAGGTATCTCAGAAAGCAAATATACATGATTATTGATTATGTTTTGTCTAAATTGATCTACCTAGGAAGACCAGATAAATACATTTTATAGCTTACAGATAACTTAATCTTCTGAATTTTGAATGATTTTGATTTATTTAGCACATATGTTTACATATGACAGCATTTTATATACTCCATGTGTTCCTAGGGCAACTAAGAAACTTTATATGCAATCCTTAAAGGAGAGTGACCTCAATAACATAGAGGTCAGACTTTGTCAATGCTACGCTCAATTATGTGATAACAGAATTAAATAATTTTAGAGAATTCTGTGTTTGAAAGGTTTGAGAACTAATATTTTAAAGGGCTAATCTGGCTGTGTGCTGTACTATTTTAAAACCTCCAGTAGTTCCTCATCTACATGATGCAGATTTTTTTTTTGCATGGTCTATGTCAGCCTTCCTCATGTGGCTCTAGGTCCCTATGGCCCCTTCTTTAACCAAGTTATGAATAGTCTGTCCTAGCCACTGAATTCTTTTCTGTCTCCTAACCAAATGGTATGCTTGCCTTTACAACTTCAGCACCTTCACAGCTCTATTCTCTCAGTGCAGGCTTCTTCCTAGAGTTATCAATCTCGAATTCACTGGAAGACCTGAAGACCCATTTAAATTTTATATTTATTCGGTATAATTTACATACTCTTCCCAGACAAATCTTTGATTATATGATTAATAAGTAATTCTCTTATTAAATATTACAATGCTTACCTTTATAGTCACAGGGTTTTAACATACAATGGTCAAATATTTATAATATCTGGGTAGTAACATTTTTGCCTTTCAAAAGCAAAGTCTAAGATCTTCATGGAAATGTTGACCCATTTCTATAGATGATAAAAATAAAAGCACCATTATGAAATGTAAAGAAAAGTAGATTTTTCTGATGTTAGCACAGTTCATCAAAGATCAAGAAGATGCTGAGGCAAGTAAAACACTGATGGACATCTGGAGTAAATCTGGATCTACTGAATGCAAAGGCATCATTCAGTCTTATATATTAACACTCATCATTCAGGTCAGGAGTTGAAAACATTTTACAAGCTGAAAACGAACCAGAAATTCAAAAAGCATCTTCTTTATGTAAGATATGACCACTCAAAGAATGAACAATTTCAAATTGCAATCATACAAAAAAATATTTCACATGAAAACAAAAGAATAAACCTTCAGGAATGGAAAGTTCCACTTTCACATCTGCACTTTGCATTGTCTAATTCCACAAAGCCAGTGGGGCAATGTTTTAGGAATTTAAAATATATGCCCATGTGTCTGGTATTTCTAGGGTTTGAGCAATAGAAATCCACTGCTGTAAGTATAAGAGAGTCTAGCTACCTTGTTTGTTTTTGGGGAAAACTCAGTTTGGTAAGGTACTAATTATAAGACATGTGCCATGAACATAAAAGTGTATGTGTATTCTACTTAAGCTGATGGAGCAGTGTCTTCAAATACTTTAGTTAAGTCTTATTTAAAACTGACAGCATGTGTTAAAGAAACAAATCCATTCAGTAGTGACAATATATATTTGAATGAGAATAAAACATTGTGAACTTCTGGCTTACTTATACCAGAGATGATATTATACCCGCTAGGCCAAAAGATGCACAAATTTTAACTCATAGAACCTGGAATAAGTTACTGATGGGTCCACACTGTCATTAGGAGATGGGGCTACAAAGGACAAGTCAGACACATGCAATGTTGCTGTCTTAACAGATGAAAGAAGAGGGTCAGATATGTAGGAATGTGGGTGGATGGGAAAGGCACAGAAACCAAGATTGTCTTCTGGAAGTTACACAAAGGAATACAGCCCTGACAACACTGTTATTACCATCCAATGTGATACATACCTAACTCCAAACTACGGAAGTATAAGTTAATGAAACTGCATTGTTTATAAACCACTAAACTAGTGTCATTACACCAAAAGTAAAGACTCAATGTTTCTTATATTTTTCATTTTCTTGTCACCTTTTTATCTTTGCTGCTCTCTCTCTACTATCACTTTATCTCTGTATGACCTTCCTGGATGGAGTTCTAAACATAGAGGCCATGCATTATGAACACATCAGCATCAAAGATTTCCTTGAGTTGGTCTTCTTTGACTTCAGGCATGCCTCTGAGTTGTTCGTTAACTTCCTTGGTTCGATGGGGTGTTTTCTTCCACTTGATTTCACTGCCAAATGCTATGTTTTCCAGAATACCACATAAAAACCTGTATAGGACATTTCTGCATAGCCCAGTGTTTTGGAGGAAACAGATTTGAGGAAAGGAAAGAATCTAGAGAATGGGATCCAAGAAGCAGAGAAGGGACAGAATCAGAAAATAAATAATCTGCTATAACCCTACCCAGAGAGACTGAGTGCTACACTGAGTCATTATGAAGAATACATTACAATGCTCAAATATGATGGCGGAAAAAAAATAACAAAACCCACTAATCTCCAGGCCTTCCTACACAGAATAAACTTGATGACTAGAAATGTTTTAAAACCCAATAAGTAATATGTCTGCTACCAGAGTCAAATCTAAAGCTTTTCATCCAGTATACTTCCCACCTGAATCAGGGTATAAACTATAATCCATAATTAGGATCTTATCACAGGTACCCATATAATTTATTATTCTAAATATGACATTAATATGCAAAATCAAGTGTTCTCCAGATTGAGTCATCTTTGTTGTGTAATAGTTAAAATTTTACATTTTACAATCTAACTGGACTGCTGTTTTTGCAATTATGCAACTATGAGAATCTATAAAAGAAGCAAGCTACTTTATTCTTGCCAGGTTACCATGACTTCAAAGACATGCTGTTGACAAAAACCTTCATCTTATGAAATTCTTTTACCTGGTGATTCAACACAATGGTTTGTTATATCACTGAGTACAGAATGTTTACCTTTTTATTATTATTCAAATTTATGAGGTAAAAGAATTCTTTTTCACTAAAATACATACACAAATCACTCTACTGTTTCAAAGACACCTGGCATTTCTACCATATAAAAAAGATTAAGTATATTTAAGAGGTCTGAAAAAGAATTAGTTCCTAGACTAAATGATTCCTATTTATTCAATTATGAAATTTCTTGAGGAAATCAAATATGAGTAAATATGTATCACTATTTTCTATTAGCATCATATTAACTATTCTCAGAGAATACAAAAATACTATATTCAAAAAAGTATGTTTAAGACATCCATAGAGCCAACGCTATTGAAATCGAAACAAGGACATATGCACAAGGTCTGGGGAAACATGTTCTCACTTCACGCTTTGACATGGAGGAACATGTAAATGTAAAAATTCTATTACACACATCCAATGACCAAGAAATATCACTCACTGTAAGAAACCAGAGCACCAGGTTAACAATCCTAAACTCAGATTCCATTCACTCACAGTCTCTAAGTAAGAGAATGTGATAGTTAGTATTAACTATCAACCCAATAAAACCTAGAATCACCTAGGAGACAGGCCGTCGGGCTTGTCTATAGAGATTATCGTCATTATGTCAAGGTGGAGAGACCCAGTCTAAAAGTGGGCAGCACCATTCCCTAGGCTGGGTCTTGGGTTGCATAAAAAGAAGAAAGCCAGCTGAGCACAAGCATGTACTGTTCATTTCTTCTAGTTGATACAGTATTCCCAGCAGCCCCATGCTCCTACCACCTCTGACTACTTCTGGTACATTAATCAGAATAAATCTTCTATCCCTCAGTTGCTGTAGTCAGGTATTTTGTCAGCAACAAGGTCAGGAACTACCAGAGAGTACTGTCTAATCAGTGACTGGGACCCACCAATCTACATCACTCCCATGATGGAGCTAGTGTGGGGGATACAAAACCGTAAGTCTGAGTAAGCGTATCTATTCTGAAAACTAAATGTTTTCTCCAGCAGGTGATTGAAGGTCTAGTCTATGGGAAAGGGAATAGAGGGCTAGAGAGGCTAGGAAAGAGGACAAGCCATTTTTGGTATCCTGTTAAGAGTACTAACCCCCAGTCAGCTTGTTAATAACAAGACTCATGTTCAAATACTGTTTACAAACTCAGGACAAGATACAAAAATCCATTTCTAAGTCTTAAAATGTTTAAGCCACTGATGCTCTGTCTAGTTTATCTTTCTTTGATCTAGTTTATTTACTAAAATTGAGAGCCCAGTAAAGAAGGACAGAGTTCATATGAACAGTTCTAAGAAATACCAGGTCCTTTTGTATACTCAACACTTACTACAAAAGAAATACATACTTCATACTCTGATGCTATCTCTATCCAGTGGTAGCATGTCTACAACTGGTATCTGCTTTTGTGGGTTATCTGAGCAAAAAAATATCAAACTCTATTTAAAGTCTTCTATTTGAAAATAAAGTCAGGAAAACAGCTACCAGTGAAGAAAACCATGATATGTGTGCTAGTCTATGTAAATTAAAACACGAAAAAAATCTTTCACTTGAACTGTGAAAAAGAACCAGGTAATGATTTTACAGTTGCATGAACTAAACATAATCAGCCTCTCTTTGTCCAAATGAACACTGATGCAAGAGAAATTTTACACATTTTATGTTTATCTCAAAATACAATTTACCACTGCCCGAGAACACTAATTTTTTTCACTTGTTTAAATAACTGAATATGATTTCATAGGCAAGATCAATGGAGATCTGGAATGAAACACAGCTTACACTTTAACACAGTGACATGTTATTCAGCATTGGATGTTGGTTGATTACTAATAAATATGAGATGGATTGTAATGATCCTATATGGAGATTATAATGATCCTATATAGAGAGTTAGATGGGGTAAGAGGCTCTTTGGAAGAAAGAGTATTAAAAATCTCTGCTCCAAGTTTTCCTTAATCAGTCATGGGAGAAAGTAATTATCTTGTCCCTAAATTAAAACAGGTAGTCTCAATATAGCTTCCACTTACTCTTCAATTTCTGCCCCATCTAAAGGATTACTTACAGCTTTCCTTGACTTCTCAAAATGGTGACATCAAAAATTTTGGAAATTATCAGATTTAACACTAACATTTCCTAATCTTTCCAAGAGCCCCCACATGACCACATCCCCGCTTCTGAGTATTCTTATCAGGTGGGGAACTAATGTTGTTAAGGGCAGAGAAATTGCCATACAAGACACTCATGTGCTACCTAAGCAGTAACAACACTGAACCAGTAAAGGAAAGATTAACAGGCTTCATTTTCATTTCTCAACAAATCAAAGAACTAAGAGAAAAGTCAAGAACATTTTAAAGTACTCTAAGCTAAACAAATGGAAATTGTAATCAGTAACACCTTGCATCTGTACAGAGCACTATTTTAATCATACTTTTAAATCAGTTAATCCTACTAGGGTAGACACTAGATTGAGCATTATAGAGATGAAAAATGGTTGAGGGTTCTCACATAAGGAAAACTAACCTTGCCTTACTGGCTAGTGAACAGCCAAACAAGCAAAGCTCCCTTGGAAGGATTTACATTGGAAGCCTAGCACAGAGACAGGCCAACTTCTTTCTCCTTTGTGTTTTCCCTTAGAATGTTTGTTCTGCTGAATCACGTGGGGCCAAAAGATATGGGGGAAGAAGAGATCTGCAGAAGTTATCTGTGTTGCACTTGTAGTTCATCATTAAATATGAGTCCAATAGTTGGTGCTTAGATGTTTAATATGCTTCACAGTAGACTGCAAGGAAGATCACATACGAAAGCCCTTCCTGTAATGAGTTGCAACTTCCAAAGGAAGTTCATTAAGGTCAAGTGGAAGACACCATACCACAGAACTCCTTTTCCTAGGCATCCACACAGACAGCAACATCGTTTGGGTTCAAGGATTCACCAAGCATCAGGAAAAGTAACCCCATTTTGCCACAAGCACTAACCAATAAAGCAACTCTTCTCTACAATGTTTTGGTTTCTGAGACTGTTCCCATAAAAGGGAAACAGAATAGGGTATACAGGAGTTAAAACACAGAAGAGGGAGACCTGAGCAGAATTTGTAGAAACTAGAGTTACACGCAGCTATGAAAAGGCCCTCGAGTTAATGGACAGCACAGGGAGCGAATCCACAGCCTAGGGTAAGACCGGGGCAGAGGGGAGTGGGTGGGACTATTTCAAGACCAGGAGCTCCAAGACACGCTGGCAGGGCGCACCCCGCGTTGCTCGGCAACCGAGGCGGCCACGCCCACCCCGCCCCAGCCCAGCCAGAAGGAGACCCGTGGAAAAGGAGGCCTCGGAGCCCAGTTCCCCTGGAAGAGCCTCCCAACGCCCAGGCCCCGCGCCTGGGGCCGCCCCCGGGCCGGAGCTACAGTCTCCCGGAGACAGGGCTGGGAGACGCTGAGGAAGCGCGCTTCCAGCCCCGGGCCCGCGTCCTGGGCACTGGGACCCCGAACCCCCAGCCCTCGCCGGAAACACACCTCAGCGGAGCACAGCAAGGGCGGCCCAACTGCGGGTCCGGCCGGGTGGGCAGCTGTCCACGCTGCTGTCACTCAGAGGCAGGGGCGGGACGAGGAGCCGCACACCCCTACTCCAGGAGGACCATAGGCGGAGGGGCGGGGCCAGCCCTCAGTCTGCGCTCTGATTGGCTAGACCTTCCCCGCGCGACCCTGCAGGATGGCGCCAGCCCTTAGGCCCATCCTTTCTCAATTCCAGAAAGCTTTAGTACTTCTGAGGATGCACAAGTTAACCTAGAGGAGTCTGACTTTTTCACAAACATAGTAAGTTATTTTAATGAGTGACCAACTTCCACCTTTCACACGCAAACACACCCAAATCCAGTCAGGGGAATATCCTTAGGAAAACTTTCCAACAGTGAGAACATGTGAGAGTCAAGGAGTGGGGATGTAGTGAGATTCAAAAAAGAAAATGAATGGGAAACTCTTAGTTTAATTTTTCACTTTTAACAAGAGAGTCAATTTAGGAGAAGTAGTTGTTGAATTGTGACCAGTGACTATGATGGTGGGTCTTCTTCAGAAACAGTTTTCACATCTGTAAAACAGGAACAAACAATATTGAGATATTTAACATTGGGATTGTATTTGACAATTGACTGCTTTCTTAATTATGCTTTTTACAATCCTGATAAAACCCCTTGAAAGATTATTATCTACAGTGTAGGAAACAGACTAGAAGTGGTTAAGTTTATTTAATCACTGCACAAATCTAAGGGCCAGCAGTGGTTCTCTTTATACTGATGTAAACTAAATTTAAGATCCAAACTGTAGGAGTCAGAGGGAGTGGAGGACACCAGGAGAACCCATCAAATCAACTAAGCGGCGCTCACATGGGCTCACAGAGCCTGAAGCACCACGTGGTCTGCATGGGTCTGCACCAGGTCCTCTGTGTGTATGTTATGGCTGTTAGCTTAGTGTACTTATGGGATTCCTAACAGCGGGAGCAGGTGTATCTCTTGACTCTTTGCCTGCTCTTGAGGTTCTTTTCCTCCTGTTGGGTTGTCTTGTCCAGCCTTGATATGAGGGCTTTTGCCTTGTCTTGTTGAATCTTGTTTTGTCCTGTTTGACTAATGTCTCTTGGAGGCCTGCCCTTTTATGAAGAGGGAATGTAGGGGTAGTGGATCTAGAAGAGAGAGGACCTTTGGGGGTGGTTGGGGGAGCTGGAGTAGTAGAGAGAGGGAAAATTGGTTGGAATGTATGGTATTAGGGGAGAATCTACTTTTAATTAAAAAAGAAAAATATAATACAATAATAAAATCCCTTCAATTATAATTTTTGTTACTAAAGTTTGCTATCCTCCTCTGGCTAACCCATCACATTTTTGATCACATGTAAATCTCTCATGATATCTTGAGAAATGAAACTTAAAATGTTTTCATTTTCTGTACTCCTCTATTATTTTCTGATATCCACTTCTTTAAACCTAAGCAAAGGTAGAATTAAATGAGATTATATTAATGTTCTTAACCAGACTTGTGTATGTATTTTTCTCAGGGAAGGGTTTAAAATAATGAAGCATTCTATTTATCATTTATTACATCAAAACAAGGAATGTGTATCTTGTCAGATAGTATAGTAGAAAGAAAAATAAATAACTCAAGATACATGCTTCCTTTTTCAAATAAAATGCCCACCCTGTTGTGACAAAAGTGTTGGAATAAAATGAATACATTCCAATTGCAAATGATTTTATTTTATTTTTTATCTTGCTGAACTTTCAAAGTCTTTTGAAAGATTGAACTATGAATAACTCTACCCAAAACTTTTTGATGTGTGTGACTTATGCTCCCATTTAAGTTTCTCTAATCTTTTAAAATATGTTAGTCTGAAAGAGTTATGATTGTGTATTAATAAGTACACTGTATAAATAAATGCTGTTAGCTTTAAATAAACGTGGAGAATGTCTTTGAGTCATTTTTTAAATGCATATTCAAATAGAGAAAATGCCTTTGTTTGAATTTCTCACATGCATAAAATATACATTTAAGCAAATGTATTGTATGCATGTAAATGTGTTATCTTTGAAATAAACACAGCTGTATGCTCCACATATGTATAGCTGCAGATGTTTGAGGCATTTATTCTGATTGCTGGAACTCTGCACCTTTTTATTTAGTCACACATCCAGGAGGAAACACTATGCTCCATATGCAAAGAACAACAAATAATAAGTCTCTGCCGCTGCATTTCTAACTGTGGATGTTCTTATGAGTTGGGCTTGGTTACATTACTAATTGTATAAGCATTTACTGCTGCATGAAGTAGCATTGGCCACGTTACAGTATATAGTTACTACTAGAAGGTAGCCTTACACCAATTTTTAAAACTAATTAAGCTAAAAAGATTGGCTCCAACTAACTTAATGCTTCCTACATTCATAGCTGAAGAATTTAAGGCTGTCTAGACCTCAGTTACTTATTTTGCATTTGATATTTCTGCTCCAGCACTTGTAATTCTTGCATAGACACACGATATATTGGAAGAGCATATATACATATATATAGCCAAATAAACAGGTAAATAAATTTTAGAGACAAGCAATAAATAAACTGAAAGGTGGTATGGTAGTACATGTTCATGTTCCCAGCATGTGGGAGGCTGAGGGAGAAGAATTACTGAAATTTCTAGGTCATTGTCATAGTTAGTTTTCTATTGCTGTAGAGACTCTTATAAATGGCAACACTTATAAAAGAAAATATTTAATTGAGACTGCCTTACAGTTTCAGAGGTTTAGTCCATTACCATCGTGGCTGAGAACATGGCAGCACATAGGTAGGCATGGTGCTGGAGCAGTAACTGAGAGCTTTTACATCCTGATCCTCAGGTAGCAACAGCAGAGGGAGTAGAGGAGACAGAGACAGAGAGACAGAAAGACAGAGAGTAAGACTGGGAGACTGGGTCTGGCCCGGGGCCCTGGAGTGGGATTTTGAGATATCAAAGCCCACCCTCAGTGGCACACCTCCTCTAACAAAGTCACACCTCCTAATTCTTCTTCAACAGCTTAGCTCAGGACTAAGCATACATATATATGAGTCTATAAATACCAACCCCATTCATTCTAGCATGGGTTAGATAGTGAGAATCAGGACAGTAGAGACTGTATAACAAGACATTAGAACATCTTGATACACATTATAAAATATTCTTTACTTCTGATAATATTATCTGCTGTGAAGCAACATTTTCTGATCCTAATAAAATTCTGTCTAGTTTCTTTCATTATTTCATTCCTATGTTCTTTTTTTAAATTGAAATAGATTTCCACACTAAAGCCCAAATCAACCTGGAAATCACTATGTAGCCTACGTTGGTCTTGAACTCATAGAGATCCTCCTGCCTCAACCTCAACCTCAGGCTCAAAGCCTGAAAGCTTAACCAGCTAGTTCCTGGTTTTCATGCCTTATATACCTTTCTGCTTTCTGCCATCACTTCCTGGGATTAAAGGCTCACTTCATGGGATTAAAGGTGTGAGTTACCAAGCCTGGCTGTTTCCAGTGTGGCTTTAAACTCACAGAGATCCGGATGTATCTCTGCCTCCAGAAGGCTAGGATTAAAGGTGTGAGTGCCACCATTTTCTGGCCTCTATGTCTGTCTAGTGGCTGTTCTGTACTCTGACCCCAGATAAATTTATTAGAGTGCACGATATATTTGGGGGAACATAATATCACCACACCAGTAGACACAAATTGCCCAGTGAGTTAGTATTGCAGTATATTGGGTCCAGTGCAGGATAAGATAATAAGTATTCCACCCCCAACAACTTGTATAGCATTCTAAGCACTATGAATGCTGGGTGAGATTTTCTGGTTATATGGAGATGAATTTTTCAATGTTCTGAAACCAAAGTGGATAATAGCTTCAACAATGGAGTATTATCAGTTATGCAAACTACCAAGAGAAATGGAAATGCTCTATGTCGTTTCCTTCTCAACAATAACCTGTAAGGACATATCACTCCTGCCTGCCACTAAAATTTTCATTAACTACCCATGGTTTCTGGGACAAGTATCATCTACTGCTGCAGAGTATTTCTAATCAAAATCCCATTTTTAATATTACACTTTTAATTATCTTACAAACTAGTGGATTTCCACAAGACTTATTCATACATCCTTAGTTTTATTTAACTCAAACCCTATGCCCTGACCTCCCCTGTACTCCCTCCCCCCATTCCCACTTAAACTTTTAACTAAGACTATCCCCTCTGTTCTTTTATGTCACTTGTGTTATACTATCCCATTTAATTATATATTTTATGCATGTTGCAAGATTATAGATTTTTACATCTTTTTTTATATTCCCTTCATGTTGGTTAAGCCCTCTTCCACATTCTTAATTCCCCATTCTCCATTTCTCACCATGTTTGAAACATTCCTCTCCCAATATTACCCCACTCTACTTCCATTTTAATGATATTTTACTAAAACCACGTTAAGATTCCATTTCACCCCAGTCAGAATGACTATGACTAGGAATACAACTGACAGGAGATGCTGGCATGGATGCAGGGCTGTTGGCAGAGTGTAAACTAGTGCAACTCCTTTGGAAATCAGTCTGGAGGTTTCTCAAAAAGCTAGGTGTAAAAAAGAAATCTTGTCTTTAATCATTGGTATTCATTCTTGTGCTTAATTTTGTCAATTGGTGATCCATTGCATTGCACTTTTAATTTATTTCATTGAGTTTTTCAATACCAATGTTGTGTGTGTGTGTGTGTGTGTGTGTGTGTGTGTGTGTGTGTGTGTGTAATTTTCAGAATCTCTACTTGGTAAATTTCTTTTTCAAGTTCTGTACATACTACTTTACACTTTTTTATTGTCTACTGCTTGAGGTCATTGGTCATTCTAAAAACCAGATCATTGAATTCTTTGCTTAGCATTTTACCTGCCTCAGGCTGTTCAGATTCAGTAACTGAGGAGCCATAAAATGTTTCATAACTCATTGTCTTTTTTTCTAATCCTTGTGTTTGTATCATACAAACAGATATCTCTCCCAGTTTTACTCGGGGTCTTCTTAGTGAGCAACCTTCACTTGTTATGTCGATCCCTTTCTTCACTTAGGGGATAGAAAGCAAACTAAAAGGACATCAGCAACTCAAAAATATATTTTCTACGAAAATTATTTAGATATACTTAAAAACAGGAAATTTGGGGAGTACCACATTCTCAATAAGGACAGAAAACAGAGAAGTTATGGTATTGGGATAATCTATGAATTTAATAACTAAATTTAATAATTTAATTAATGGTGTCTCCCAGATCATGGGGAGCCACGTCCTAATGGATGCATCTACATCACAGCTCCTGCATCTATGGCTCAGGGAACAAAGCAGAAGAGAGCATGGGAAGATGGTAAGAGCCAGAAAACTGGGGAAGTCTGCTGTGAAACAGTCTCTCCTAGAAATGGCTCCATAAACACGACTGCATAAAATGACAATAATAATGGTCATATTAACGTGGAAGAGCGAGAATTTTTCTGGATCCCACCCTAGACAAATAAATACAACCACAAATGTTACCAGAAGAGTTGGCCTGATTGGCCTTTCCCAGGAATCAACCCTCTTATTGGTTGTCCAAATCCCAGACCTAAAGCCATATATAAAGAGACCACAAAAATAGACTTAGCAAATTATATTTTTATATATTTGTGCATGCATACACATACATAGATGTGTGTATAACAATAAGTATCGAAGAAAAGAGAATATATATTCTTTTTTTTTTTTTTTGGTTTTTTGAGACAGGGTTTCTCTGTGTAGCTTTGCGCCTTTCCTGGAGCTCACTTGGTAGCCCAGGCTGGCCTCGAACTCACAGAGATCCGCCTGGCTCTGCCTCCCGAGTGCTGGGATTAAAGGCGTGCACCACCAACGCCGGGCGAGAATATATATTCTTGAAACGGGGTATATGGAAGGGGTTTGAGAGAAGGTAGCTGGGAGGGAATGGAGGGAAGGAAAGGAGAAAGGAAAGTGATGTAATTCTATTTCAATTAAAAACATATTTTTAAAATAGGCAACAATAAATAATGGAAGATTCCAAAAAGATTAATGACTTAAAACTTGGTATTAAGTTGTGTTAGTTACTTTTCTTGTTGCTGTGACAAAATGCCTGACCAAGTAAATTTGTGAAAGGTTTACTTCAGTTCATTGTTTGAGGGGACATTGTGGTGGCTTGAGTGAGAATGGCTCCATAGACTCGTGTATTTGAATGTTTGGTTCCATGTTGGTGGAACAGTTTCAGGAAAGACTAGGAAGTATAGCCTTTTTGGACGAAGTATGTCACTGAAGGTAGCGTTGAGGTTTCAAAATGCCTTGCCATCTCGAGCCTCTCTCTGTCCCGTGCTTGTGGATCTGATGTAAGCTCTCAGCTACTGCTCCAGGACCATGCCTGCCTGCCTGCCACTGTGCTCACTGCAGTGACAGCCATACGCTAATCCTCTGAAACTGGAAGCAAGCCCCCAAGTCAAATGCTTTCTTTTACAAATTGCCTTGGTCATGATGTTTCATCACAGCAATCAAACAGTAACTAATTAAAACAGAAGTTGTACATCATGAGGGTAGAGGTAGTGAGTGGCAGGAGCATGAAGCAGCTAGTTCCATTTCATCTGTCATTAGAAACATAGAGATGCATGCTGGTGCTCCACCTGCCTTCCTCTTCTGTTCAGTTTAGAAGTGAAGCATGTGGCATGGTACTACCCACATTCAAAGCAAGCCTTCCTTCCTCAGTTAAACTACTGTGGAAATACCTTCATAGATGTGCCCAGAGGTGTATCTTCCCGATGATTCCAAATCCCATCAAAATGACACTTGAACATCAAATGGACAATATTAAGCACTACAAGCCCAACCCTTGTTAGTTTGACACAAAACACATCATTTTAAATTGTAACACCCTAGCCACCAAACAAAGTCCTCAAAAGACACATACTGCCAGCCTCAGTGGTGTTCTTTCTCCAGCACTCCCTTGCTCTTGTGCTTTGTATATCCCCATAGCTAGTACAATGTGTATGGCAGTGCCAAGTTCTGGGGCCAACTGGAGATGTCTGTCTCCCTTTCATCATAGCCTCTGTGCACCTAACTGGGCGACCCTAGAAAAACTACCCATTGTGATGGTTTTTGAGCAAAGAACCATTAAGTTACATTCTCTGTTCATTCTCTATCCTGCCAAAAGAATTTGCATTTTTAGCCAGGCGGCAGTGGCACATGCCTTTAATCCCAGCACTCAGGAGGCAGAGCCAGGCAGATCTCTGTGAGTTCGAGGTCAATCTGGTCTACAGAGCGAGTTCCAGGACAAGAATCAAAACTACACAGAGAAGCCCTGTCTTGAAAAAAAGAACTTGCGTTTTTGTGAGTGGAGTCTTGTCTTAGTTCAAATCGGGGGTTTATCTTTAACTGTGCTATTTGTTCTAACAACTACAGCTTCATTCTCTGCATCCTTTCAACCACAACTTCAAACTCATACATTCCCTCATCAAACTAAGTTTTATGTATTTCTGTTTCACTTGCTGCTCCATCTTGCCGTGAACATGGATAAGAGAAATAAGACCTAACCATGACACAGCTGAATGCCATGTTGTCTTGTAATTTCCTCAGCCAAACTAATTCGTCCATCACTTTTGAGTTCAGCCTCAATCTTGCCCCCAGAACATGAAAATGATGAAACCAGACTCTTTGCTAGAATGCAGCACTAGCCCAGTTCCCAATAGAATCCTTGCTCTGTTCTGAACCTCATGAGTCAGGTTCCCACAATTCTCATTTCTCTTAGTATTCTGGTCTTCCAGACTCCCACCAGACTGGTCCATTAAACTTTACTTAGAGAATTCTAGAACTTCTCTAGCTTGTAGCTACAACCTACGTCAAAGGCCTATACTGCATTTATTAGCACTTTAGTAAAGCACCAGCCCATTCCCAGTACCAGTTTTCTGTACTAATCACTCTTCTTGCTACTGAAATAAAGTGCCCACAGATGCACCCTAATGAAGGGTGTGTTCTGGCTGTTTTAGAAGGATCTAGTTCATCACGGCACAGAGAGCTTGCTAATAAGAGTCTCTAAGTGGGCATCTGGTCATGTTGCATGTACAGTCAGGAAGTAGGGAGAAGTGAGTGCTGGTACTCACCTCACTTCCTCATTTTTATTCAGTCCAAGTAGCCCTCTAAGAGATTGTGGCACTCACATTCAAAGCAGAATGTCGCCTCTCAGTTAATCCTCCCTGGAAACAGGCCCCAAACCCAGAGGTGTGTCTCCTAGAAAATTCTAAATGCTGTCAAGTCGATAATCAAGATTAATCATCATATTAGTGATTTTTAGGAACCACTAACAATTCAATAAGAGGCAATTTAAAATATAGATTTAAAATAGAAAACTGTTATCACTGTGTTCAGTGATGGTCAGAATGATGTAGGATAGAGGGAAACCTGGAATCACCAACAAAACAGTGCAGTGTGCTCTTTGGTTTTTTTTGATACAATGAAGTGAAGCAAGACACATAAAGATTTTTCTCAAATGTTGGGAGCTTCTTGTCTTATTTGTCAATTTATAAGAAAATTAAATTAGCCAGAACATCTGTTGCTCTAAGAATTCAGTCAATTATGTACTAATATGGATGCTATTTTTGCATCGCTGCTCTTTTTACACTCTCTATGTTTTATGTTGGTGTCTGCACTATGGTTTGTATGATAAGGCTTGCCAAGATTAATCTGTATCATTGGTGTTTAAGTTAAAATATAAAAAAATTTTTTGTTTCTTTTACCAAGTAAAATCTGTTGATAACAAGTGACAAAAAGTTAATTTTGAATCAAAGCAAAATGTGTTTCTGTATACATACATACATACATACACACCATACATACATACACACACATACATACATATATATATTAATTGGTGAATTCACAGAATTAAAAATAAACATGAAAGAGGGCACGTTTTTGTCAACTTGACACAAGCTATAGACACCTGGGAAGAGGGAACCTCAGTTGAGGAATTGCCTCCATCAGATTGGCCCATGGGCATATTTTAGGACATTTTCTTGATGAAAGATTGCTGTTAAAGGGCCAAGACTGCTGTGAGTGGAGCAAGTGGTCCTGGGTCACATAAGAAACCAATCTGAGCAAGCCATGAAGAACAAGCCAGTAAACAGCACTCCATCGTTGTCTCTGCCTCAGTCCCTTCCTCCAGGCTATCGCCTTGAGGTAGTGCATTGGAGGCCCTCCATGATGGTCTGTAACCTATAAGCCAATAAACTCTTTCTTCCTCTCAAGTTGCTTTTGGTTCGTGTTTTATCACAACAGAGAGCAAACTAGGACAGAGGAGCTCCAAGGACCTTGGGAGCAAGCACCCCTGAACAAATTTGTGGATGCCCTTAACAGCAGCTCAACTCCAGTCGCAGCTAGCACTATGGAGATATTGTACCCCTTTGGACTCAAAGTCCTAGGAGAAAGATTTCGACTCCTTGTCAAATATTCATTAATTTGAGTAGTTTTATATTTTCTGTTAAAGCTCCTAGGCTTTCTTGATGTATGTAGCAATCATCAAGTAATTTTGTCTTTTCCAATGCTGTTTTCTCATTAACTATTACCTCAAATATAACATGGAGTTTATAACATAACTGACCAAAGTATTTGGCCCACATAATTCTTGTTCCAGATGCTAGTCAAAGCCTGGAGGATATAGCAAAGAAGAGAACAGAGAAAACCCTGTCCTCATGAAATTCACACTCTGAAGGATATAATGTCAACAGGAAACTAGAAAAGTAAGTAAATCACATAGGATGTTTTGTATTTTAAGTGTGAATAATAAAAATAGAGTATGGAAAGGGGTGGGCATTGTTGCAAGTGAGCTGAAAAGGAAAATAGCAGAATGATTCCCTGTTTTGTTCCTAATTTCAAAAATTTGAGTCTCACCCTTTAGAATGAGTAGTGTTTCTACAAAGTCTACCTAACTAATATTTCATTGGTTTCTTTTTGTAAGTAAAATCAGTACATGTTATCCAATTTTACATTTGTCTTAATTTAACAAAAGTTAGTATTTTTAATTAATAATATTTTAACTCTCTCCTTGACAATTCTTTAGACAGCATTAGGATTATATCTTCTTTACTAACAACAGTAGCTAGCATTTATACAAAGCTTCACATAGTACGGAGTTCTATGAAGTTTAGGTATGTATAGAAACAGGCAGCCATCAAAGTAACAAGTAAATATCAGCACCCACAGGCTAATGGAGTCACTGAAAAGTCACACATCATATCTCTATGTATTTGGCACTGGTCCCTCAGTGTTTGATATTATGCTTTCAAATTTCTCTTATGATCTAACTCATGTCTTACTTCTTGGACTGACACAAATATCATGTATTTTGTTAGAAAGGCATTTACTTCTGCTAATTTTTCAGTTTCATACCAAGAGTTAGAACTTTTTAATTACAAATTTTTATTGTTTTCATGGCCATATTCAAATCACAAGTATTTTTACTCTCAGGGGGGCATGTAACTATCTTTTCTCTCCAAAGAATATGAGTTCAACTTAGAATTTATTATTATATTCTATATTATTTTATTTCCTACTGCTTTTTTTATTTATTCAGATCACTGTTACTTTATTTTTATATTATGTTATCAATATAAAAAAGGTTTTCAATCTATGATATTTCCTCTTAGTAGAACTTTTAGTTTTATTTAGGGCATTATGTGCAATGTGGCACTTTGCCCATTAGCTTCTAATTACAGTTTCAGTTTCATAAATACTCATTATAATCAATAATAAGGAATTATACCTAGTATAGAAATGTTTTGGCATTACTATATATTTTGGCATTATAGTATATATCCTATAGCATATTGCACCTTTAAAATTGTTGAAATTCTCCTTGCATCCATTTAGGATTAATTATTCTATATTTACTAAGAATGTAAAGAATAAAAAGAAAAATTTACACATATTGTACAAAGTCCTCTATTTTCATGTGCACAAATTGTTTCTTTACATTTTGCATAGAACTGCCCTCTCTTTATTATTGATGCATGAATTTTAAATAAAATAAAGGAAATTTCACAACTTAACACCTTCAATTCATGTCAGTACAGGATGTAGGTCTTCCGGCTCCTGAATGCTGGAGCTCAAGAGAGGACATTGAAGAACTCAGAAGATATCAACGGAAGAAAAACAGTAGAAGCGGGCCACTAAAGGATACTGGGATGCCAGGATGCTACTTTATTATTCTCAAGAGCACACTTTATCTGGAACAATAGTTCTTATTCCCACCATCTTCACCAGTGCTGAGGTCCAGTGCACGCACACAGGACTGTGCTGTGAGACTCACAAGGGGTAGTGGGACAGAGCGGCATCACTTCCTTACCTGCACCACAGGCCTGTCTTGGTTTTGTCACTGTTTGCAGCTTCATCATAGTCATTGTTTCCGATTGTTTGGTGCTTCATGGCCTTGCTGCAGTGGACTGGGGAATCCTCCTGAAGTTCTTAAACGCGTACACACCCGCTTTTGTTTGCTTTCCAGCAATAGGTGCAGCTCTCAGTACAATAGAGCAAAACACCCTGTTGGACATTGTTAACACATTCCTGCTCTCATGTGGGGCCTCTTCTACCCTTTCTTTTCCTTTCCTTTTTCCTTTGTTCCTCCCCATCCTCAGGAAATACCTGCTTCACCTGGTGACTGAGATGAAGATCATCTCATTGAGCCCCTGGCAGGAAATTCTCAGTCTCAAGATCTCAGACTCAGACACATTTCACTGAGACGGTTTTTTCTTGGTCTGTACCCCAACAGCAATAGATGTGCTTAACACAAGCACTTTCCGAATAAGGATAAGTCATCTCCTTCCTGTAGCTAAAAGCAGCCAGGGCCTTAAGAAAGGTATCACTGATTAGTGAATCTTTGTGGTTTCATAGTTCAGATTTTTAAAACATATCTTGTGTAAATTTTTCAGCATTGTCTTTGGATCCATCTCAAAAGGAACTCATCTCTGGATCCATCTCAAAGTCCTGTGAATAGTCTTATCAACAGCATTCTGAATTTTGTTCCATTTGGTCATATTAACAAATATTAAATAATATGTTATCTGAGAGCACCATGCTCAGACCTCAAAGTCATTTGATGGGTTTCTTCTTTTTCTTAAACAGGCTAATTTTGTTTTCACTCAAGATCTGAAACAACCTACAACAATGAGAAAGCACAAAGAATATCCAATGGCCTATCTTTCCCTAAGCCCATCACAGAGCCAAAGCTTCGCACAACCAGGTAAACTGGATTTTCAGTAATGACAGGCTGTCCTATGGAAACACTAATATACTAAATTCATGATTGGCAGAACATAAGTGATGAGATGATTTTCATATGTATAATAGTAAAATCAAACAAAATGTCAACATTTTAATGAATTATTTTGAGACCAAATGTGATTTATTTTGATCATTTAGAATCTCTCTTGAGTCTGTGAGATGCCTCATATGAACACAAAAGGACTTGTATTCATTAGTGGCATTGTCCCACAAGCTTCAATGAGATGTCTGTTAGAATGACATCTCAAAACCTTCCATCACGTCCACAAAGCACACACGATCATCTCCTGGGGGCGGGGGAGAAATAGGATGCTCCTGGAGTAGTGAGGGAGAGAAAGTCACCTTTAGAGAAAGAAGAGAGGCACCTCTCCCCTTGGGGGAGACGGTCAGCTGGTCAGAGAGACAGATGCAGGAGCCAAGTTCTTCTCCCACTTAAGAGTGGACATGAAAACCTATCCATCACAAGAATGCTTGTGCTAGTATCAGTACCCTTTGTTCACTGGCAAGTTCCAGGAAAAGATGCTGTGCCCCAAGCAAGGGTAAGGACAGACCTCATCTACCCCTGGGAAGAGAAGAGGAGTCACATACATTTGTATCCAGCGTTGCTGAGAGGGGAATATAGTGCAATCTCAGGCTTCAGATTCAGTATGGAAAATGAGTTTGGCTGCCACAAGAGGAGTGGCTGGAAGGCTGAGACAGCTGTACTTCTCCAGCAAGGCGATCTGGGTCTCAAAGATAAGGCTGTCACTTACAATTCCCCCCCTGTAGTTTTCTTTTCCTTCTCACTTTTTCAAAGCTGTATCCTTCCTTGATGGATGAGACAAAAGATAAACACATTGTTCTGCTACTTCCAAGTCCTCCTCATGGGATGTAGTCATTCATTCACAGACCAGGAGAGCGAGCTGTCTGTCCCTGGAGTGTGAGGAGACAGTGCTCTGCTAGGTGGGAGAACCAAGAGTAGAGCAGCAAATAGAAGAAGTGCTAGTAGCCCGGATCCCTCAGGAAGCCACAGAAACACATCCCACTTAGGAAAGAAAGGGTGTCCTGACATATCGAAGGTGATGGCAACATTGACAAAACCCGAATAGATCCCATGAGTCTCGACACTCCTGGACTCCCCGCACCTCCAGCTTGGCAAGAGAAAGGGCACTGGTCCCCTCAGGTCTCTGTTCTTTGTGTGCTCCAACACAAGATCAAAAATGTATCTGACGGTGACGAAAACTACTTTAATAGAAGTTCAGTCTGTTCCCAGGTAGAGGAACAGTGGATAAAGTTGTCTTTGCTCTTTCCATTTTAAGTTTACAGCTATTACTCTGTTATTTCTTTCTTTATGAATTATTTATTCCCTCCTTTAGTTGCATTAACTTAGTGTTTCTTATCCTTTCTTTAATGATGCTCCAACATTTTATAGTATTTCATCAAAGCAAATACAGTTAGTGACTTCATTGTGCCGTGATGTATTCTCTGCCTACTGTCTCAAGCCTGTCGATGTGTGTTCCTTAGGGTGTGTGTGGTTTTGTTAGACTCCTGCTCTAACTTTTTGGCTGCGTAGATAGTTTAGAGCTTCTATTTTAAGGACTCTTTGTTGCCATATCACCTGTTCCAAAAACTCAGGCTTACTATACGTGTTACTAACGTGCCAGCATCATAATATTTAATGTAAACACATTATTTTTTCTTTATTAATTTTTTTATTCACTTTATATATCAACCACAGGTCCCCCTCTTATCCCTCCCCTCACTCCTCTTGCAACCTTCACCCCCAATGCACCCTCCATCCCCTCCCCAAAAAGGTAAGGCCTCCCATGGGGAGTCAGCAAAGCTGAGTACATTCAGTTGAGGCAGGTCCAAGCCACTTCCCCCTGCATCAAGACTGTGCAAGGTGTCCCATCATACGTAATGGGTCCAAAAAGCCAGCTCATGCACCAGGGATAGATTCTGATTCTACTCCCAGGGGCCCCTTAAACAGACCAAACTACACAACTGTCTCGCTTATGCAGAGGACTTATTCTAGTCCCATGGAGGCTCTACCTCTATTGATCCAAAGTTCATGAGTTCCCACTAGCTTGGTTCTGTTGTCCCTGTAGGCTCCCCATCATGATCTTACTCATAGAATCCCTCTTCCCTCTCTTCAACTGAACTCCTAGAGCTTGGCCTGGTGCTTGGCTGTGGATCTCTGCATCTGCTTCCATTAGTTACTGGATGAAGGCTCTATGGTGACAGCTAGGGTATTCACCAATCTGATTACCTAGGTAAGCCAGTTCAGTCATCCTCTCCACTATTGCTAGTAGTCTAATCTGGAGTCATCCTTGTGGATTCCTGAGAACTACCCAAGCACCAGGTTTCTCTCTATCCCCATGATATCTCCCTCCATCATGATATCTTTCTCATTGCTTTCCCACTCCATCTCTGTTCCAGCTTGGCCATCCTGTTCCCTTATGTTCTCATCCCCCATCCCCTACTCTCTATTGTCCCCCACCCCCAATTTACTCAGGAGATCTAGTGCTGGCACAACTGGATGTCAACATGTAGAAGATTACAAATAGATCCATGTCTATTGCCATGTACAAAACTCAAGTCCAAATGGATCAAAGACCTCAACATAAATCCAGTTACACTGAACCTGATAGAAAAGAATGTAGAAAGTAGTCTTGAACACATTGGCACAGGAGACCACTTCCTTAATATAACATCAGTAGTACAGACACTGAAAACAACAATTAATAAATGGGACCTCCTGAAACTGAGAAGCTTCTGTAAGGCAAAGGACACAGTAAATAAGACAAAACAGCACCCTACAGAATGGGAAAAGGCAAACACTGATACATATAAAATAAAAATAAATAACCTAAAGAAATTAAAGATCTTCACCAACCCAATATCTGACAGAGGGCTGGTCTCCAAAATGTATAAAGAACTCAAGAAACTAGACATAAAAATACTAAACAATCCAATTTAAAAATTGGGCTTACTTGATCTACTTAAGGGGCCCCCTGGCAGTAGGATCGGGATCCATCCCTCATGCATGAGCTGGATTTTTGGAGCCCATTACCTGTGGTGGGACACCTTGCACAGCCTTGATGCAGGGGGAGGAGTTTGGACCTGCCTCTGCTGAATGTATCAGGCTCTGCTGACTCCCCATGGGAGGCCATACCTTGTGGTCTCTTAGTGTCTGCCAAATGTCTGTCCAGGACCTTCTGGCTTTTACAGTCTCCATTGAGAAGTTGGGTGTAATTCTGAAAGATCTGCCTTTATGTGTTACTTGCCCTTTTTCCTTTACAGCTCTTAATATTCTTTCTTTATTCTGTATGTTTAGTGTTTTGATTATTATGTGATGAGGGGACTTTATTTTTGTTGGTCCAGCCTGTTTGGTGGTCTGTAAGCATCTTGTACCTTTATAGGCATGTCCTTCTTTCGGTTGGAAAAGTTTTCTATAACATGAATCTTAAAAGGTCTTATAATAAAAAACCCAGAGCCAGATATTGGGGTGAAAGCTGAAAGATCAGAGAAGCACAACAGACAGCCACTAGCTAACCTCTACGAAATCCTCAGCCCCAAGAGAGTGAGTTCCTGTTTCCTCATGCCTTATATACCTTTCTCGGCCCAGACATCACTTCCTGGGATTAAAGGTATGTGTGCTTCCCAATACTGGGATTAAAAGTGTTTGCCACAACTGCCTGTCATCTGTGTCTAATCTAGTGGCTCTGTCCTCTGATCCTTATGCAAGTTTTTTAGGGTACACAATATAATCACTATAGTTTTCCTCTATGATTTTGTTGACTATATTTCTTTGCCTTTGAAAAGAGATTCTTCTCCTTCTATTCCTATAATCCTTAGATTTGGTCTTTTTATGGTGTCCCAGATTTCCTGGATGTTTTGTGTTAAGAATTTATTGGACTTAGCATTTTCTTTGACCAATGAATCTATTTCCTCTATTTTATCTTCAATAGCTGAGATTCTCTCTCCCATCTCTTGCATTCTTGGGTTATGCTTGCATATGTGGTTCCCATTCGCTTCCCCAGGTTTTCCATTTCTAGAATTTCCTTGGTTTGTGTTTTCTTTACTGTTTCAATTTCAATTTTCAAGTCTTTAACTGTTTCCTTCACCTGTTTGTCTTTTTTCTTTTCTTTCTTTGCTTTCTTTAAGGGATTTGTTGATTTCTTCCAATTTTTTTGTTTGCCTTTTCCTCAATTTCTTTAAGGAACTTTCTCATTTCCTCTTTAAAGGCCCCTATCATCTTTATATAAAGTTATTTTTAAGATCTTTTTCTTATGATTCAGCTAGTTTGGAATGTTCAATTTTTGCTGTTGTAGGATCACTGGGTTCTGGTATTGCCATATTTCCCTTTCTGTTGTTCAATGTATTCTTACTCTGGCATTTACTCATGTGTTCTTCCAACTGGTGTGGGTTGTACCTGTGCCTATGTAGTCTGCTGGGGTTGCAGGGGAGGGCTGGCCACAGGGAGGATGACCCGGTTTGTGGGGTTGAGCCACAGAGTGGGTCTTGGGGAAAGAGAATCTAGTGGGTGGCAGTGTGGTGTTGCAGCCCGGGGGCAGGTCTCTCACCTGCTTGCCGGCTGATGGGGACCTCACCAGAGCAATGGAGTTCCACCAGAGTTGGGGGAAGGGCCCAGCTGCCTTGCTGGTGCTCAAATGGAAGGGGGAGAGATACAAGATGTGCTTTGGGGTTTAGTGTCTGGTCCTTGGGGCAGTTCAACTGGGATGCCAGTCACTCACCTATTTTTCCAATTGGTGTGGGTTGTGCCTATGCCTTTGTAGTCTACTGGCATTGTTGGGGAGGACTGGCCATGGAGAGGATGACCAGGTGTGTGGGTTTGTTCCGTGGAGTGGATCTTGGGGGAACAGAATCCTATGGATTGCAGTGGTGGTGGTGCAGCCTGGAGGCAGGTCTCTCACCTGCTACCTTCTGCTGTGGACTGCCTATTTAGCCTTCTTACTAATGACAAGTTTCTTCTCTCTATATATTTATTTTGACTTCACTAATCATCAGATACATTAAAGTGGAAAGTGAAAGAGAAATGGATTGAAGCTATGTTGTGAGGGATGCATATGAACCCACAGGAATGGACATGTCTCATCCTAATCCAGAAGCTCTCTCTAATTGATAGCCACTTTCAAATGAAAATTTAGTTTTCTCTAGTGGAGTTTCATTAGGGAAACAAGCCACCCTTAAGAGTAGGCTGCCCAAACATAGATGGCCAACAGAAAATGAACTCAGTGGCATCTTTGTAATTCCTTGTCTCATGATGTCATATCAGGGCTTTTTAAAAAAGATATTTTAAATTTTTGTTTATATATTTACTTTTTATCTCTTTTTCAACCCTACTGGTCCTTTATGTATATATTATGGCAGAGATAGAAAGGGAGTGGATCTGAATGAGAGGGAAAGTGGAGAGGAACTGGGTGGAGTAAGGGAGGGCAAAACATCATCAGGAAATATTATATGAGAAAATATCTGTTTCCAATAAAAGGGGAAAAGGATGTAGTTAGGGTTATGTTGTTTAATAAAATGGCAGCTCCAAGATCCATGACTTCATTAGCTTCAGGTAGTTGGCTAGGTCTCAAGTCCCAGGCATATTTCGCCTCTTGTTGAGTGTTTCCTTTGTTCAGTTAGAGTTGGTTATCACCGGTCAACTTGGCAGAGCATAGAAACACCCTGGAAGGGAAATTGAAAGAGGAATTATGTAGGCATGTCTGAGGGATGGGGTCTTGATTGTTAAGTGACCCATTCACCAAGTGCAAGAAGATGGCTGAGTGCAAGCTAGCAGATAAGCAAGCAAGTATTTGTTGATTTCTCCCTGGATGTAATTTAACTAGCTCCTTGGAGCTCCTCCCTCAACTTCCCCTCAATGATAGACTATAACCTGAAATTGTGAGTCAAATAAATTGTTCTCCCCACCCAACCCTCTAATAATAAATAAATAAATAAATAAATAAATAAATAAATAAATAAATAAATAAATAAATAAATATTCCTGAATGGACATTAAACATTCTTCTGCCATTTTGTACTGTGTATTTATTTTTTGTCTTGCACTGTTGAGTACCACTAATATTTTGATGTTAAACATATATTTCTATATACCTTACTGTATATAGAAAACCTTCTCTTTTTTATTTTTATTTTTATTTTATTTTATTTATTTATTTATTTATTTATTTATTTATTTATTTATTTATTTGGTTTTTCGAGACAGGGTTTCTTTGGGTAGCTTTGCGCCTTTCCTGGAACTCACTCTGTAATCCAGGCTGGCCTGGAACTCACGGAAATCCACCTGGCTCTGCCTCTGGAGTGCTGGGATTAAAGGCGTGCGCCACCACCACCCGGCTGAAAGCCTTCTCTTAAGGACTTACCATTTCTATAGACCAGTTTGTTCTCTGCCCTTTATGTAGCCAGCTGGCTTTGCAACTTTTAAAGTTTGGTTGCTTTCGTATCTGCAAAAAAAAATCTATTATCACTATTAAGATGAATATTATTTTACACTGAGAATAAACTTGTCAGTTCTCTAAGAAAGATGGAAAGAAAGAAAGGAAGAAATTGATAGAAAAATAAATAATAAAATAGTTTACATAAAGAAACGAGGGATTAGTGTTTGTACAATTAGAAGGCAGAGCATAAAATCAATAGTTTAAATCCATATGTTTTATTTCTCATGAAAAAAGAGTAAAACAAAACTCCTTAATTTGATTTGAAGGCAAGCATTTCAACAATAATATAAGGTCACTTGTAGGTAAGTATGTAATTATATTAGAGCTTTGGCAGACTGTTTTTTGAATATCAAATAAAGAAAGCGATTATTCCACTACTTTTTTTATTCATTTGAGAGGTACTTATTAAGGACCTGGTCTTGATACTATTTTAGACATGGACACTATGGAAATGAAATGATAGCTTTAAGTTACTCTTACTGGAGTGATACTGGCAGCAAATCACCATTTTTCAGAGAACCTAAAATGCTTTAACAGGTAAAGAGCAATAACGTAGCTGTAGAGTGACAATGTACCTTGTTTCACAGACAACGAACTCAGAAATAAAAACCTGGAAAACTTGGTAAAGTAATGCAATTAATGAGCAGGGATGGGACTCAAACCCTCCCTAAATTCAAACTCCTTTCCATTTTCACTAGCTTCTGCTGCATGTCTATCAAAGTCTTGGTAAATGCAAATGCCGAGGGCTAGTGACTGAAGTGGATGATCAAGAGTAGGAAGGAGAGGATGATATTCATCAACTGGAGAATGTATCTAGGGAGACTGTGAAGAATATCTAGTACTGGATGATGAAGGCAAAAAATGGAAAGGGAGAACAGCAAAAGCTGATGAGACAGAAATTAGAGGCGGGATGGCCATAAGAGGTGATTTGGGCCTCAAATCTGAGTGAATCAATTATCCTTTTGTAAGTCTTGAATCAGAAACCTGATTTAAGTGGCAACAGTTTTTCCTGTCCAGTTTTGCTTTTTGTATTAAACATAATTATCTTTCTGTCTGTTCCTGGTACTACACAATATCTTAAATATTCTGCACAGATGCTGGTCTTGTCAGTAGATCAACTGATGTAGGTGCCATCATAGAAAGACATAATGGTTTTAGCAAGGTGAGTTCTCTTGTGTAATTATAAATATACTGTGCCCTACTAGGTTACACTCAAATGAATAAAAAAAATGGACTACACAAATTACAGAAAAGGGGCCTGGCTTTTCACTCTGTTTTATTATTCAAATGCTCAATTTTAATCCAAAATTCAGACACATTCCAGGACTTGTTAATACTTGGAGACTGGCACAAAGACAGGAACAGAGCAGCAGTGGCGGAATACCACTTGACACAGATGGATTAGCTCCATCTTGAGCTTAATATTAATAGCATGTGCCAGTAGATCTGATTTATCAACCTCACCCTTGAAGCAGAGGATAGAATATGTTCCCAAACGCTGCAGTTCTTACTGTGCAGGTCTTCAATTCAGAGCTGGCATCTGAAAACATGTTAAACATGCAATTTTCAGACTTTTTCCTAGATCTGTTGAATTACAGAAACACACATGTGGACTCAGTATTTTATGCTTTCATATACTCTCTGGATGATCCAGATGCATGATAAATCTGAAAGCCACCAGTGTTCTTCCTGTGTGTGTGCATGCACATGTGCACACACGTGTGTTTGTGTATTTATGTGTAGTATGAAGAGAGAATGTAAGAAATATGAAATCTTACACAAGAGTGATCAACCAAACCAACTTTGCTAAATCTTTGCTGAGTTCTCTGTCATTTAATGAGTTTGACCTCTTAATGGAGGCCAAAGGGAAAAACAATGCGCAATATTTTTAATAGTCCATCCTCAAAATATTTCAAATAAATAGATGAACATTCAATGAGACTTTGCTAAGGAACAGTTTAAATATTTGGTATGGCTCTCATTCAGTGTAAAAAATAATTGTCTGGTCTGGGGATGTAGTCCAGCGGTAGAATAATGACCACAGTATGCATAAGGCCCTGAGTTTAACACCAGCACTATAAACAAAACAACAACAACAAATAAAAAATAACCATCATTGGCAGTTTATGTATCCTTTTTACTTATTATGGCAAGTAGGAATTATGATTTATGGACCCATGGCATAGTGTGTTGCCAATAATCATCAATTGAAAGAAGGCCAAGAAGAAAGATAGGAAAGGGAGACAGAAAGACCAATTGGAATTAAATAAAGAAGTTAAAATAAAACATCTAGCAAGCAAGAAAATTCAATAATGATTTTACTCTGATACATGAATTTTATTTCCCAACAGTGTGGTCCATGAAATAGGAACATCCCTCTAATCACTCAACATGTAATAAAACTACAGAATATAAATCTGCAGGGAAGCAGATGCTCTCAATGTTTGTGAATGCCAGTTTTACATAACCTTTAATACTATTATTCATGCAGTTTTCCTACATGCTTTTCCCTCTGAAACAATCCATTTTCTTAAACAACAATAATTGCTAGCAGCCTAACTCTAATAAACAACTGGACAGTAATAAGTCAGGGTGTGCTTTTGCAGAGGAAGGGAAAGGATTACTTCAGAAAGCAGATGTTAGCATCAAACTTCCAAGGATTTATTATAAACATAAATGAGTAAAGAACATGGAAAATACTTTGGCAGAGCTATCTGAATACAGAGCTAAGAAAAGGCCATATTCACCATCAAATGGATGCTAACAGTCAAATTGCCAGAAAAGCCACTTTTTCAGGAGCAGCAATGCCAAAACATAACTACATTTATACATAAAAAATTGGTTAAACAAAATGGGAAACAGCAGGATTAACTTTCTACTGGGAAATCCTATTCAGGATAATTGCATTCTGTTGTGGCCAATAGGAAATATGTGCAAACAATGGATTAGAAATCAGTTTTGGATAAGTGAATAGTATCACAGAAAAAAGTAATTCTAAGAGTAAAACTTCTAAATTAGCCTTTCTTGTTCACTACTTCCTTCTCTTCACTATTCATTTCAGCAATACCTTAACAATAAAAGACAATAAACATGTGCAAGCCCAGACTAACTAACTCAGAAAGGTGATTCTATTATTCGTTTTTGTGCTGGCCTTTTCACTACATGAATAAATACTAGCAAAAAATTATTATGTTCATTAATAAAAGTACTGTT
>CABHPH010110834.1:0-11582 GCA_902168325.1 Peromyscus nudipes
AGGTGCAGCCCGTGGACAGCTGCTGGTGTCTGACCCCTGACACCACTGTCAGCATCAGACAACACAGAATCGGGAGCACAGGGACCTGCTGGGGTGTCCGACAGAGGCTCCTTGGAGTGGCACTGGCTTTTCTTACAACTGATTTAAAGCTGCACATGTCATACTGGACATATGGCTCAGCAATTAAGAGCACCGGCTGCTCTTGCAGAAGACCCAAGTTCAGCACCCAGCACCCACATGGCAGCTCACATCCATAACTCCAGTTCTAGGGAATCCAGGACCACTAGGTACGCACGTGGTGCATATATATACATACAAACAAAACACTCGTGTGTGTGTGTGTGTGTAATGCACACACAGACATTCTAACCCTGGACACACGGGGGAGACCCACTGCTTACTGGATATGCTTCCACAGCTCCTCTTTCGCTTGGACATCCGGACTTCTTCTGTAAATAAACGAAACAAAATTCACCTCTGCAACATGTGTCCTCCACAAACCCTCAGAGTTCCCTGAATAGTTCTGTGAGGTCTTACTCACCATCTGGCTGCTGACAGGACTCATGAGCAGCCAGAGCTACTGCAATGACCAGTGAAAAGACGGCGGGTAATTTATTGGCCACTGTCACCGAAAAAGTCACATAAATGTACATAAATAAAAATGAGACATCACCAGAGCTTTGTGTATGAAAGAGCCTAGAAGTCAGGTTTGGTGGCACAGCCCTATAATCTCAGTACTTCAGAGGCAGAGGCAGGGGGCTCACCACAGGTTTGATGCCAGCCTGGCCATCCAGGGCCACATAGCAAGCCCCTACACATCACAAGAAAGAAAAAAAAAAGGAAGAAAGGACAGAGCTTAGAACTTTGGGGACATGTGTGCAAACCCCAATTGTTGTGACTGGACAATGAAAAATGATCCAGGGGCTCTGGTTCCTGACCTTACTGTCTACTTTTTATTACATTTATTTATGTGTGCACATGTGTGTGCCACGGTGCACTCAGGGCTGTTGGCAGGAGTCGGCTCTCTGCTCTCACCGTACTGGTCCCAAGGTTAGGTCCTCAGGCTAGGCAGCAGGTAGCCCTAACCTGCACAGCCATTTCTCCAGCCACCCATTAGCTATTTTCGAGCAGAAAAGAACTCATTTCTATCAGCCATTGTGAAGGCTCTCAACGTGACCTCTGATGACCTAGTACAAGCAACAGCCATGAGGGAAAGGCAAGAGATACAATAAAGTCCCCCTTTCGTGTGACATCTCAAGCAGCAGTTCTGCACCAAACTTAGGTCACAAGGGACAAAGCCCCTCTGTGGCCTCCGTTCCAAGACCTCCTGGGATAGAAATTAGACCATTATGTTTAAAGTCCTAAAAGAAGAAACCTGAAGTTACTATTTGTGCTCATCCTCTCCATCAAGTTAACTGTTAACCCCCATTATAGCAAGGAATAGTAAAATTATTTCAGTTGTTGCCACAGAATGGGACTCTTTTCAGTACCCTCTGGAGGAAAGAGATCTACTAAGAGGCCCAAAGAAAGGTCCTAAGCCCTAACAACGAACAAGGCCAAGAGTTAAGCCACTGATAAACCCCACCCTGTGGAATTTTACCCTGAGGCTCAGTATGGCTTCCAGCATACAATATCACCAAGGCTTTCATTTTTCTCTCACGTGTTCTGGCAGGGCCTGCTGAATCCACAGAATACAATAAGCTATTTACTTAGCTACAGAATTTACTACGGGTTTTCTCCTTTACATGTGTGAATTGGGTGGGGAAACAAAAAATCTGCTTTTTCGGTCCAATCCAAAGGAGTGAAATGTGGTAAGGGGCAGGGGACAAAGTCTTGGTGTCTGACCAAGAAGGATGCTGACCACAGATTTTGTTATATAAAACTGTATGCTTAAAAAAAAAATATCATACAAATGGTTCTGGAAGGTCTCTTGAACAAACCTGCCTCTCCTACACTTGGCCCATCTGATCCCCTGGGGCAATCTGTTAAATGATACCAAGAAGGTGCAAATATTTCAGAGTACTAAGCTCTTCTTTCACCCCAGCATGCTGGGTCAGCATTCAATTCTCACTAGAGGCCACTCAACAGTCTATCATAGGATGTGTAGGCGAAGGTGCTCTTCTGCTGATAAGCTGTTCTTTCAGGGAAGCGCAGGAAGGACTGGTTAGCTGTCTTCATGGTACAGGAAGGTTTCGAAACCTCAGCACTGCTAATATTTGGGCAGTATCTGCTGTGGGATGGTCTTTCTGAATGCTGTGAATATGTGTTGCTACCACTGGTTAATAAAGAAGCTGCTCTGGCCGGGCGGTGGTGGTGGCGGTGGTGGCGGTGGTGGTGGTGGTGGTGGTGGTGGTGGTGGTGGTGGTGGTGGTGGTGGCGCACACCTTTAATCCCAGCACTCAGGAGGCAGAGCCAGGCGGATCTCTGTGAGTTTGAGGCTAGCCTGGTCTACAGAGCGAGTTCCAGGACAGGCACCAAAACTACACAGAGAAACCCTATCTCAAAAAAAAAAAAACAGGGAGGAGGAAGAAGAAGAGGAAGAGGAAGAGGAAGAAAGAAAAGGAGAAGGAGAAGGAGGAGAAGGAGAAGCAGAAGGAGAAGCAGAAGCAGCAGCAGCAGCTCTGGCCTATGGCAAGACAGCTTATAGCCAGGCAGGAAATCCAAGAGAGATACAGGAAAAAGGAAGGTGGAGTCAGGGAGACACCAGCCAAGGAGCAACACGTCAGCAGACCGGTAATGCTGTGGCCACGTGGCAAAACAGATTAATAGAAATGGGTTAATTTAAGATAAAAGAGCTAGGTAGTAAGAAGCCTGAGCCATAGACCAAACAGTTTGTAATTAATATAAGCCTCTGTGTATTTACTTGAGACCGAACGGCAGCAGGACCAGGCAGGACAGGAAAAATTCCAGCTACAAATAACTTTGGGAGCTTCCCCGTGCTTTGTAAGATTAGGTCAGTGACACCCACAGCATCTACCCACTAGAAGCCAGTAGCCTCCCTAATGTTAACAACAGAAATGACTCTGGGGAGCCCAGGAGAAGGCTCAGAAGGTAAAAAGCTTACCACCAGGCCTGATGACTTGAGTTTGAGCCCTGAGACTTACATGGTGGAAACTCCCAAAAGACTGTTCTCTGGCCTCCACACACATGACCTGGCACGTAATTCCCACCCACCCCCTAATACACACAAATAAATAAATGTAATTAAAACTGTTAAATGACTATAGACATTGCCGAGTGTCCCGGGAAGAAACAAAGAACAGACTGAAAACAAGTCTGAACGCAGCTAAAGTTAAGTGGCAGAAGTGACTGGATACATTACTGTAAAGATCCAGTGTGTGCGGCTACAGAAACAATGCTGATAGCGGGCGGAGGTCAGATATTAAAAACAAGGTGGGTGGGACCTGTGTCACAGTGGATGACGGTGACGAGAGGGTAAAGAGCGGTGTGATCTGAAAGCATGAGGTTCCAAGCTTAATGCTTTTACAAAAGATGAGGAGAAAGAAAAACCATGTGCAAGGAACACACAGTCCATGACCACCCTGCCAAACAGGAACCATTATTTGAAAAGGTGTATGTGTACGTGTGTGTGTGTGTGTGTGTGTGTGTGTGTGTGTGTGTGTGTGTGTGACTCAGCAGGTAAAAGCACCTGCTGGGGTCCCATGTTCCATCCCCAGGACCCAAGATAGAAGGGACAAACCAACTCTTATAGGTCGTCCCCTGACTTCTACACGATCACCATGGCATGCACGTTCCAATACATGTAAATATACGCACATGCACTTAAAGGAAATGCAACGTAATTCAAACACACACATCCACACAGCTAACAACCTGGTAAAAGGGTAAGCATATTGCTCCGTGATAAAGCAATAGCCAAACACATGCAACTCCTGCATCAGACCTCCAGGGCTGCATGCCCAGACACACCAAGAAACAACAAACGCGGGACCAACCTCAGCAGGTATTCTCCTGACTGCTGGAGCTTCGGTAACGTTAGCTTCTTATTTCTGCCTTTGTGTCTATACTTTTTAACCAGAAGACTTCTTTAGCTTATGACGGGGGGGGGGGGGGGGAATAGGGGGGTGGGGGGCGGCATTTAAGAACTTTTTCATGTGTAAATAAGTCTTGTGATTCCTATTCAAGATGCCAATCATTCTGTCTCCAAAAACTTAGCAGGAAAGCTGCCTCGGCCTGGACGGGCAGTCCCTCTACGCCATAAATTCTGGACCTAAGAGGTTCTGGCATTTAGTCTGTGCCTTTATGTCCGATGGCCCTGAAAGGGCAGTATTCTGAGGAAACTGGGTTCTAAAATGTCCACTATCTTCAAAGAGCTCAGGACATGGGGAAATTCTAAAGCTGGGGGGAAAATGCCCATTTCCTCTGACTGCTAGACCACCTGTGATACACAAATACCAGCCACCGTAATGGTGGGTATGTTACTTTATGCTTGTATCTGCACATATAATTTTTATATTGTCTACAGTTCAATACAGTTTTGTGGGTTTAGAAAACTGTGAAATTTTAATAGCCATTTGTCTGTAGCTCAATGGGGAGAGCTGCTTAGTGTGCGCAACGCCTTGGGCTCAATGCCAGCACACGTAAGACAGGCGTGGCAGCACATGCCTGTAAACTGAGCACTCAGCAGATGGCTTTTGAGAGCAAGTCCATCCTCAGCTACATGTTGAGTTCCAGGCCAGCCTGGGCTACATGAGACTTTGTCTTAAAATAAATAAATAAATAAACAAACAAACTTATGCAGACATTCTGTCTAAACTCTTCAAAGAAGTCCCTCAGTTGTCCATAGATATAAAATATGCCAAATATAAACATGCTACCAGTATTTTTCAAAAGCATCTCTGCCTACACGTATGCAATGATTCAACTTCAAATCAATCAGAGACATTAATCTGCACAGATTAGCTTGTAATCTGAGCACTTGGGCAGCTAGGGAGGAGAATCGAAACCACAAGACCAGTCTGTGCTACACAGTCTCAAAATAACTGTAATAATATATACTATACAATATTGACTTCAAATAACAAACATGGTGTATTATTTTGTCATCTTTAAGCTAACTGCATCTCTAAAAGAGAATTTAAAGTTGGAAAATATGTAAATACAAGAATTCTATTTACTTAGAGACTTCAAAGCACCTAAACAATTCTTAGTACTTCTTCTGATACCCCTTAATGGTCAGAAAAAGTGAAATTAGGGAACACCTTATTCCTCCTTCCTCCCTTCCCGTCCTAATTAGGAACATGAAGTCCAGTAGCCCAGCTGTGGAAGTCTGCACAGGAGCATCCAGGAACTTCACTGAGTATTCACCTAAGCTGGATTTTGTGTTTTATTGAGCCCATCACTTCCTAGGCAGCCTTACTGATCACATGATCAATAGTTTTCAGTCAGTAAAAATAGTACCACAAGGGGGCCACCAGGGGGCGGTGGAGCCCACTCACACACACACAGAGACTATTGTTTGAGGGCCCAGGGCAGGGCCTCTCCCATACAACCCAAGGAGTCAGGTTTACTCATGTGGAAAGCAGTTTCGAGGAGACTGAAGCTGGCCCTATTTTATGTATATATCACAGCATCAAACACAAAAGCCACAGAAATGGAACTGAAAAATACACCAGATAATACTGAGCTTCATAACGTTTATAGATAAGACCCAGTCATTTTCAGTTTAATGCTTGTTCAGGGGATGGGGGGGGGGGAACACGGGACGACACACACACACACACACACAGATAATAATTAATATGTAAAAAATGTAAAAGGGGAAATGGAGTTCATAATACAAAACTTCCCACAAAGAAAATTCTAGGCAGACAGTCTTAAAGCAGGTAAGCATCAAAGATAGTTTAGCTACCCAAGACTCCACTTGGTTTGTGCTCTGCATATCTCCTTCTTCTAATAACACCCTTGGCAGCCTGACACCCATAACTACATGTACTATGCACACACACACACACACACACACACACACCTCTCAACAATGCACCCAACAAGCTGTTTGTACCCTAGGACTCCTTCCTACCTGCATCAGGCTGCATACACACCCAACTCTCAACAATGAAATAACTTTCTCATTCCTTTACCCCTTAAAGCCATTAAACTCAGATTGTGCTCATTCATACTATAGTTACGTCCAAGTGTGTGAGTACATGGCCAATTCAACTTGAACTAGTTCGCAGTGCATGCACAACAAGGCACACAGTCCTCTCCGTGAACTTTCCATCGTGTGCCTATGTGTTATTGGATGTATATATGATTAAAATCAGATGCATTATGGGAAAGGGCTGTGCAAGGAGCAAAGGTCTACTAATCCAAATCTTCCAATCAAAACAGAGAACCTACACAGAACACACCCCCATAACCAAACTCCTCCTTCCTTTAGACAGCGTGTAGAAAGTCGCCCCAGACCCTTGAGTACCTGGGGCCCTTGAGCATCCTCACATGTGCAGCGCGCTGTCACTCTAGACAGTATCTCTGGCCTGCCCTGTCACTTGGCTCAGAATAAAGTTACCATGCTACTTTGCCAATCTGTGCAGGTCTTTATTGCAAGTCCTCGAATAAGAAAGAGGTCGAGAACATGTAAATATTCAGCCCAGGCCCCAACAGGGCAACAATTTCAATGAAGTATTATACAAAATATTTAAAGAAGAAATAATGCTGATTTCATATTAACTCCAAAAACAAAGAGGAACACACCCCAAATTATAACCTAACTTTGTTATTCCCAAATTATAATGTAACTTTGTTAATTAAAAAAACCAAAAATCAGAGTGCCACATTAAAAAGAGAAGAAAATAAAACCGGACATGATAATATCTGCCTGTAATCCTTACTTTTGGGAAGTATAGAGGCAGAAAGCTCAGAAATTCAAGGCCCTAGGCAGGATGTAAAGGTGTACACCTTTGACCCCAGAACTCAGGAGGTTTCAGAAACAGGTGGATCTCTGTGAACTCCAGGCCAGTCTGGGTTCTAGAGCAAGACCCATGCCAGGTCAGCTAGGGCTACATAGTGAAACCCTGTCTCAAAAGAAAAGAAAAGGAAAGAAGACAAGAAGGCAGGCAGGAATGAGTGAGTGTAAGGCCAAAGGCCAGCTTGAAGATCAAAGGGACTACTTGAAATCCTTTCTCAACAACAACCAAAAAGTTCTGTACTAGGTATAAGGACACATGCCTTTAATCCCAACCCCTGGGAATCAAAGGTAGGCAGAGCTCTATGAGTTGCAGGCCAGCTAAGCCTATATAGCAAGTTCCGGGCCAGTCAGGGCTACACAGTAAGACCCTGTTTTGTATTGTTTGTTTTAGATATATTTACTTTAATGTGTATGTTTTGCCCTTATGGATGTCTGTGCATCATCTTTCTGTTTGATGTCAAAGGGGGTCAGCAGAGGATGTTGGATCTCTTGAACTGGAGTTACAGATGATTGTGAACTACCATGTGGATGCTGGGAACATAATCTAAGTCTTCTGCAAGATCAATAAGTGCTTTTAACCACTGAGCCATCTCTCCAGCCCCATGAGACCCCATCTTTTAAAAAAAATGTTCTAATCAAAAGCTAAGTATCTATGATTGAGAAGTATCCCTTCAAATATATGGCACGAGGGATCTATGCTGTGGCCTCCAGGGTCCTCTCCTGGCCTGTCAACCTGCATCCTCATCTTTCTTTTGGCTGTCCCATCTGCTTCCCACGTCCATCCTCTCCCTGTTCAGGCACTACTCTCTCCTCCCAGGAGTTAGGACACCACACCGTTACAGCTGACCCCCAGGATCAAGAAAGGCTTTGCAGTTAGTCCCAGCTTACTTGAAACAGGCATGCTTAGCAAGTGGAGCAGGCATGGGTGGCCTAACTCTTGATGTATAGACTAACACACACACACACACACACACACACACACACACACACACACACACGAGCATGTAGGTACACCACTATATCAGCTCACAGGAAATTGATCTGGGGGGACAGGCAACTCACCATTATGGGGTAATTGTGCTCACACATGTCATTGCCTAGCAACAGGAGGGACAGGCAAATCTCAACATTGGGGGTGTAATGAATCATTCAATGACTACTGCTCACAAATGGTAATTTAACAGGAAGATAGTAACGTAGGGTTCAATTTAGAACAGGACTTTTGAGAATTCTGTAGACACAAATTGGGCAAAGCAGCAGGTGTTTCTCCAAGAGCCAGGCTCCAGAACAAAGGAGGCTCTAGTCATCTGCTTAGATGTGTGCATTTGTTGAAAAACAACACATAAACAAAAAATATGGGTTTTGATGCCCTTGTTCTCATGACATTTTGTTCTGCCTGAGCTCCAACTTCTAAGCCTTCAAAAATGGTTCATGAATGTGAGAAGAAAAAACAACAAATAACAAGGCTGTTCCTGGCTGAACTGAAGCCTCGTGAGGGAGCAGACCTGAGCCTCTCTCCACCTGCTCGGTCAAGCTCCCGATTTGGAATAAAGTGGAAAAAGAACCCACATACGAGCGAGATCTGTGTCTGGATCGCCTGTTGTTAGGATCCGCTTGGTTTTTTTCCTTCTGTCTCCTTAATACAGCTTCCCACTGAGGCGCTGAGTCAACCATGTCATTCTCCTGCCGTATTCTGAAAAGACAAAGCAGGCATCTGGAGTCCACGTCCATGCCGGGCACGGCGAAACTCACCTGGGATCCCAGCACTCGGCAGGCTGAGGTGGGGAAGTGAGGACTCTGAGCCACCCTGGGCAGCTTACAGAGACCCTGTCTCAGGGACAATGAAGAAATGTAAAGTTAACATCCACACATGAATGAAAACGAAAACATAACCTAACAAAATCTACACGACATCATGAAGGCAGTCCTGACTTCTCACTCACTTGACCCTCGCTCTTCAGATAAGAGAACCGCAATTTGATTACATCATAAAAGCTGAGAATAAAAAACCAGATTAATATATCCTTAAGTAGGTGTTATCTATCTGTAAATATATACACATAAGAATACAATGTTCATATTACGTCTATAAAAATAAAGTAACTTAAAGTATGTCCTTATGATTTTCTGTAGATCCTCAGTCTGTTGTAAAATTTCTCTTTTCATCAATTTTATTGATCCGATCTCTGTCTTTTGGTTAATTTGGATAAAAGCTTTGGCAATCTCGTTAATATTTTCATAGAACCAGCTCTTCTTGCACTGATTCTGTAGTCTTTATCCCTTCTATTTCATTCATTTCAGCCCCGACTTTATCTCTTCCTGTTTACTACTTTGGGGTGTCCTCTGTTACTGTTATCCCAAAGCTTTCAAGTGTACCGTGAAGTTATTAACTTGAGCTCTCTCGGGTTTTGTTTGTGTAGGTAGGTAGAGCCATAAACACTCCTCTTGGGACAGCCTTCACGGTGCCGCACAGATGTGGGTATGTTGTGCTTCCATTTCCATTCAATGCTAGGAATTTTTAACTTCCGTCCTGACTTCTTCCTTAACTCGCTGAACATTTAGTGGTGCGTTATGTTCTCCATGAGTTTATGTACTTTTTGCAGTTTCTTTTGGGGGGTGATATCCAGCCTTCTTCCACTGTGGTAAGAAGGATGCAGGATGTTAGTTCGCTTTTCCCATACTGGTTAAGACTTTCTCTGCCCACTCTACGTGGAGGTGTTGGAGGAAGCTCCATGAGTGTGGAGAAAACTGTGTATTCTTTAGTGTTTGGGTGAAATGTCCTATAGCTCTTGGGTCCATCTGACTTACGATGTCATTTAACAACAATCTTTCTCTGTTTAATTTCTGACCAGGTGACCTGTGTATTGGTGAGAATGGGGTGCTGAAGTCACCTATAATCACCTGTTGGGCTTAATCTGTGGTTTTAGATCTAGTTTTACAAAGGTGGGCACGCCCGCGTTTGTTGTGTATACGTTTACATTGTAATATCCTTTTGGTGGATTGTTCCATTGGTAAATATGAAGTGGCCTTCCTTATTTCTTCTAATTAGTTATGGTTTGAAGTTTACTTTGTCAGATATTAGGCTGGCTAATAGCTGACATTTCTGTTGATTTCGTGGTATTGTGTTAGGCCTCTTTTGATTATGTGTACAGGCACTGTTTGTTTATTTCCCATGAACTCATGTGGCTGAATCGCTGAGCAGACCTTTGGGGTGGGAAGGAGTGGACCTGGCCGGTAGTGTAACGGAAGGAAATCGCAGGGGACCCACACAGGCCTATGGGATGGGAAGGAGCCTAGTCAGGGTAGTTTGCACAGCTTGAAGAACACTGTTCTCAACTTGGACATCTTCTCATTGCAGAGCAAATTAGAAATGAACACACATGCTGTGGACATTAACATTAGAAATACGAGAAAGTATACAACCTGAGGTCTCCAACCATCCACTGAAACTAGCACTTCCATGTAACAGCATCATATGGGAACATGTGCTCACTCACGCACATGTGGGCACATGTGTATTTTCATGGCTGCACCTATACCTACAAGCCTTCCACATCAAACAGGACAGAAACCCACCAGGCTTGCCAGGAGTCCTGAGACACCCTCAGGACTGAGGGATCAGGGTTCAGTAGATTCTGTCCAAGGGAAAGGATCAGGTCAATAGCAGATCTCCCTCCCATAGGAGCTCACACCTTGATCTCTGGGGTTAGGATTAGATGTAAAATTCTGGATGGAATCACTGTACAGTTTATGGGCAAGCTTAAATATCACTACACATCTTGCTATCAGGAAGTCAGGACCTTCATTATCTCGAGTTCAATTCTCCCAGCAAGGCCGGGATGACCTAGTCCAGCACATACTTTCCTCTAAGTGCAGACACTCAAAAGGAAGACCAGTGCTGTGTGTATATTCTCATGCACTGGAGAATTCAGGTTAGCCATCACACTCAGATGATTAAAAAAAAAAAAAAAATACTGGCCAGGCATGGTGGCGCATGCCTTTAATGCCAGAACTCGGAAGGCAGAGGCGGGTGGAGGATTTCTGTGAATTTGAGGCCAGCCTGGTCCAAATAGCAAATTCTAAGCCAGCCACATACACAATAAGAAAACCAAATCCTGGAAACACACATGTGGATTTCCTTTCTTTGTCAGTAAAAAGGACTAAATCAAAATTAATTTCAAATTATACCATGTACTTTTGTTTTTCAAACTGCAAAGTCTCACGTAAAGCCAGTGAAATCTTACACCTTCATAGCCTCATGGCCCAGGTGCTCTGAAGACAGATGCCCTCTACAGGTGATGCTGCTTAATAAATATTCTAACAGATACATTAAAAATGCAAGGCTCATTCCGGAGTCACAGGACAAGCAGTCTCCTGAGCAATGCCGGTGTGGACACCCAAGTCCAGCTCGTAATGAAGTTTGAAATTACATGCTTACAAAAGGCCTCTGCTTAATGATGCCTCATTACAAGAATCAAAGTGTCATTTCTTCCATTACTGAACTGTTCCAGAAGACACGGGTGTAAACTGGGAACAGAAAAACCCTAGCACTTAGAAGCAAGGATACTTCAGCACTCAGTCCTTAAAGGCAGAAGTTACCTATTCCTCTTTTAAAAAATCATTAGCAAATAAAGGAAATATTTATGTGAAAAAA
>CABHPH010110836.1:0-12347 GCA_902168325.1 Peromyscus nudipes
AGGGAAGCAGTAAACACTTGCTACATGGAACTGAATTGTTAAGAGCAAAGCCCTTTCTCTTTTAGTCCACAGACTGTTGTTCTGGTCTTAGGGAGCCATTTAGCTATGATCCTGAGGGGATGAGCAGGCATGGGTGAGCCCACAGTAACCTGTGAAAGCAAGCACTCCCAGCCCTCTTTGCAAACTGAAGACAGGCAGAAAGGGTTTCCAGGGAGGAAATATTGAAGAGAGGATTCCTGTGAGTTTTGAATAAATGGTCGTTTAGTCAGGAAAAATTCAGTAGGTAGCTTTAACTTCATTTGACATGGTTAATTTGAAAAATTCCATGTGGTCCATGTCAATCTGAGTCCGATTTGTAAGTGATAATCACTAGATTTCGGTTACTTATTTTGCAGTTATAGGCATAGATTCTGAATGTAGGTGTACTTATATACCTGTCTAGCACCTATAGAGAAATTGTTATTCTCCTAGGTTGTATGTATTTTGCAGCATCTTCAGTGAGCACACTTGTGAGATAGGTAATGTTTGCAACACTTTCATTCACCACTTTTCTGTTATCTATGAATGTAGGAGTTTTTATTTATCTGGCATCTAACTGCATGTTGTATAATAAACTCATGTTTAAGTCTTACATACTTGGTGTCTCATAAAGTTAAAAAATACTACTTGACAGTAGTGTTTAGTAATAGACTTGTAACTACTATTAAACCTATATGTGTAGGATAGAGATGGTTGGCATCTAGGCAAGTCTGAATGAATGTGGAATGTAAATCCATTTTGCTTAAGACATCAAAGCTTATTGCCTAAAGCCCAAGCATCTCCCTTGGAAGGCTTATTCTACACTATGTGATAGCATTATGTTTTTGGAGAGGGGATGAGGCTGTAAGGAGTGACTGGAGGGTCTCTAAGGCAAGCCTCTACTAGACTTTTACTAGCTAAATAGGATCAGCACGCAGCAGCAAAGAAAGAATACTATTGGTGTCCTACCATACCAACTAGATTTGTTTTCTAATTCATTACTAGTCAGTCCTCTTGGTATATTGTATACAAATCTAGTGTGTAAACAAGGAGTGAGAGAGGGGGGAGAGAGTTTGTATGTGTGTAGATAAGTGAATGTTGTCTGTAAACTCTTAAATTTCAAATTCTTAGAAGGTGTTTTAGCTCTTTTCATATAACCTAGTAAGTGGCAATATGATTCAGTGCTTCCAGGATGCTTGCTTTAAAAAAACAACAACAAGAAGTTTTAAAATATTATTTGTGCATGAATGAGCCAGAAGTCTGTTTCCTTAACTATCTATCTAAACTGTTGCTACAAAGTTGCATTGGTTGGCAGTTGCTAATAAATAGAACCAGAGTAATTTGTTCACTTATTTGTTACTTGAAAATTTTAGTTTACCAAATTAAATGTCCATCCATGTGTCTTAATCACTTAACCCACCTATTTAGATGTCTAGTTTAATACTATCAAGGTTCATTGTATGCTCATAAACTTTAACATTTTGTGATTTGGGTTACTAGGACAATATTGAATAGTTTTTGAATCTGTAGGTGGAAGGATCTTTCCTAGTAATAGTTTTGGCTCAATGCTTTGCAGTAGGGTACAGTATCATAGTTTAAAGTGTCTTCTTGAAGTTCTTAATTCTAATTATAAGCCCATTCTTTTTCTTCTGCTGCTTCCATAGCTGCCTGCAGATTTCACAAAACTACACCTCACTGACAGCCTCCACCCACAGGTGACCCACGTTTCCTCCAGCCATTCAGGATGTAGCATCACCAGTGACTCTGGAAGCAGCAGTCTTTCTGATATTTACCAGGTAAGAAGGACTTTTTAGTCTCCTGTGCTTCAGGGAGTTTGGGAATTCTTAAGAGATGGGAGCTATAAAGTAGATGCATGTGCATACATTATGGATGCATGCTATGTATATGAGGCGTCATTTATGTTTCACAGACTTCGCCATGCTGTGTGTACTTGAGGAAGTAGCTCTCCCACTAAAGTGTTCCCCGTTGGCAGAGTGTTAGAGAGTGGTTGTGATGGAGTTGGTTCTTGTTACTCACAATGTTTCATCTGTCTACAGACAGATGGCGGTATATATGTCTGACTCAACTAAAAAGCAGCAAAGCTATCATTTTATGGTCGTATCAACACACAAAAAACCTTTTCTCTTAAAAATAGTTTATTTTGGAGCCGAATATGAGTGCCCACGGCCTAAGGACACAGATTCAGGTTTCCCAGTTGTTACAGTGTAAAGGGTGTGAAAATCTGAGCCTATGCAGATAATACACAGGCACACATAGTTGTATAGAAAAGTAGACATTGAAAAATATCGAAGATCGTACAGCTTTTTGTTTTGTTTGAGGCTGGCCTCAAACTCAGAGATCTCCCACCCGCCTCTGCCTCTTGAGTGCTGGGATTAAAGCCATGTGTCACCATGCCTGGCTTCTAACAGTATTTCTGGGGGCAGGGGGATCCATTGTTTCTTGTATTGTCCATTGACTTATATGGATTAATTATATTTTTAATTAATTATACTTTAATTTTTTTCTTTAGAATCTGTTTTGGAAGGAAATCCTTACCAAAGTCTATGTATATGACATTAAATTTTATAGCTTAATGAAACTTTTATCTTATGATTCCAGTGAATGCTGTTTTTATAAACAAATAACATTTTAAAGTTTTAAGAAACAATTTATGAACCCAAAGGTTTATTTTCAATAGTTTTTAAGAAATTCAGAGTATTCAAATTTCTAAAGCAGTATACATCTTTCAGGTCTTTTTATATATCACGAAAACACTTAAATTTACTTGTGGGCACTTTAATTAGCATGCCAAAAATAATGACTTTAGCATACAAAAAAAATGAATGAAAAAATTGGAAGTGGCCCCAGGTTTTATTGCATAGTTCTTCTTTGGGTCAGAGACTCACATGATAGAGTTACATGAAATCCAGGTGTGCCCAGGGAAAAAAAGACACTTTACATTTTTATTTCCTTAAGATATAGTAAGGCTCTGTAGCAGCAAAGATTGAAAGGTGGTGTTTGTCATATAGACTTAGGACAGTGTCTTCTGGTATTGTTAAGAGCTGTGGCTTTCTCAGTGTTTTAATTTATACTGAGGCTAAATTATATTCTCCATACTTTGTATATGAGTATGTGTGTGTGAGAGAGAGAGAGAGAGAGAGTGTGTGTGTGTGTGTGTGTGTGTGTGTGTGTGTGTGTGTGAGTGTGTGTGTGTGTGTGTGTGTGTTTTAAAGCAGGTGTGATGGTACATGCCTTTAATCCCAGCAGAGGCAAGTGGATCTCTGTGAATTCAGGACCAGCCTGGTTTACATGATGAGTTCTAGGCCAGCTAGGACTATATGGTGAGACCTTGTCTCAAGAAAAAGAGAAAAGAAAAGGAAAGAAAGAAAAGAAGTACAGATTCTTGGGTCAGGAATCATCTGCCTGCCCAGTGGAAGTCTAGGATATGGTTCCCTTCCTAAACCAGGCAGTGGTGGCCTGCCCTTACCCTGGACTGGCAGCACTGACTTACCCCCACAGCCATTTTTCAGAATCTGTCCATCACCAGTGTTTGAGTGTCTACTCTTCATCTTTTCATTCATAAGTAGCTTTCCCATTTAGTCCCAGGCTGACCTCTTGGAGGCAGGGGAGTGGCTTAGTATATCCATGGGATCAGCTGTTAGGATGCCGTCCCCTGAAAAGGGCATGTGTTGTCCCATCTGACCTAGTAGTGATAAGTCTGAGATTTCTATCTTTGTGCTAGTCACATTTATCAAATACTAGGTAGATCTTCTGGCCAGAAAAACAGAAGCAAAGGATCCATGGATGTAATAAAACAAGCCATGCTTAGCAGACAGATCAGACGAGTGTCAAACTCATCAATAATGCTTCAGGGTGGACCCTGGCAAGAGCCCCGAGGAATGTTCATGGTGAGGGGACAGAGACACAGCTCCACATTGTCATCTAAGCAGCCTGAGGAGTTAGCCTCCATGCTGAAATAAATTGTAGACCTAGCTGGTAGGAAAAGATATTTTAATAAACTTAAGCACAAGGGTTAAGAGAAAGAAAGGCTCTAAGAAGAAAATAGGGCATACCCAAATGTGGGTATGGGCTTACCAAGGGAAAATGGTCTTTATAAATGGGAGCTTTTAATATAGTAAGGAATCTTCTCTCTCCAACTTTATTTTAAAACAGGCCATAATAATCTTTCCTTTGTTAAAGAATTTTGCCGTCTTGGGAGATAAAGAGCGAAGAGGCAAGTTCAGAAAAAGATGGATTACAGTGTGGGGCTGTCCTCAGACTGAACCGTTAGTTCAGATATAACTTCTAAATTCTGATTTTGATTTTTCTGGGGGAAAATGTGTATGGGTGTTTTGCATGCATGTGTATGGCTTTGCACCATGTGCATACAGTGCCTACAGAGGCCAGAAAAGGGCACCAGATACCCAGGGACTGAGTTAAAGACTCAGTAAACTGAGTAAAGAGTTGCCCTGTGGGTTCTGGGAACTGAACCCAGGTTCTATGGAAAAGCAGCTGGTGCTCTTAACTGCTGAGCCATCTCTCCAGGCCCTCTATTTATTTCTAACATCTCCTTTTAAGATGTAGTTCTTATACTCCCGTTAAATTTTATAAATTCCTGATTTTATTAATTCTTTCCAGTTAAAGTAGACTGCCTAGTTATGATTTAAAAAAAAAAATCTGTTTCCTAGGATTAATAGTTAAAGTGCACATAGTCAAACAGTTTACAGTTAATAAATGTCTCCTAGGAAACATAAAACCCAAGTTACTTTTAGATTTTTCATTTTTTTAAAATATTTGCAATTTGAATTAACACATCAAATATAAAATCAGCTGTAGTTAAAAGAAAAATCTCTGTTTTTTTTTTTTCTAAATACTTCTTCCCTCCCTGTCCTAGTTAGAATTCACTTCAGCTTGACACAGAGGATCAGTTGAGTAACTGTCTTTATCAGGGTGTCTGTGGGCATGTCTGTGAGGGATTGCCTTGGTTCTTCATTGATAGAGGAGGGCTCTGCCCATTGTAGGCAGAACCATTGCTAGGGCAGATGGCTCTGGGCTGTATCCGAAGGCTAGCTAATTAGGAACTGTTAACAGCCTTCCTCCGTGGCCTCTGCTTGGAGTTCCTGCTTCAGGTCCTGCTCTGACTTCCTTCAGTGGCGGACCATGAACTGAAGGTGTAAGCTGAATCCCTTTCTACCGCCCCAAGTTGCTGTTGGTCAGAGTGTCTTATCACAGCCCCAAGACGAAAATAGAAACACCCTTCAATCAGATTAACACACCAAATGGTCGGGAAGCAGAAAATGCTCTCAAAGCAAGCAAACCAACAAACAAATGGATACCTTAAACTAAAGGCTTTAAAAGCAACCCTCATGCAATAGGATCCTAAGCAACCAGCTCATCATAAACAAGTGGACCCTGAGCCAAACCAAGGAGGCCCCCCACATTCACCTGTGGAGATAACGCTGTACAGTTTGGGCACAAAGGGCCTGTGTTGCTGTATTAATTCCCGGCTGTAATCTGGGTGATTCCTCCTGTGAAAAGATCATTCTTGCCAGGCGGTGGTGGTGCATGCTTTTAATCCCAGCACTCGGGAGGCAGAGCCAGGCGGATCTCTGTGAATTCGAGGCCAGCCTGGTCTACAGAGTGAGTTCCTGGAAAGGTGCAAAGCTACACAGAGAAACCCTGTCTCGAAAAACAAAAAACAAAAAACAAAAAAGATCATTCTTGGGGCTCCGAGTTGAGTACCGTAACTGCTAATACACAATCAACTCTCACCTAAAAAGGAATAAGAGATCATTTTAGAGCCAAATATGAGTCACCATGGGCCAGAAACACAGATTCAGGTTACCTCAAATTCCATGTTCCAATATCGTAATAGTTTCATGAAGTGTATCGTTAACAGTATAAAGAAAATCAAGACTGCTTTTAAATACATTGCTGGTAATGAGGTAGGTGGGCTCCAGAAAAGTGGGGAAGTCTTTTCTATAGGCCTACCCTGGCTGGTTTTCTGTCAACTTGACACAAGCTGGAGTCATCTGAGAGGAGGGAGCCTCAGTTGAGAAAACGCCTGCATCAGATCAGGTTGTGGGCAGGCAAGACTGTATGGCATTTTCTTTATTAGTGATTAAAGGAGGAAGGGCCCAGCCCATTTTGAGTTGGGACACCCCTGGGCTGGTAGTCCTGGATTCTCTGAGAAAGTAGACTGTGCCTGCCAATAAGCAGCACTCCTCCATGGCCTCTGTGTCAGCTCCTGCTTCTGGGTTCCTGGCCTCCTTGTCCTGACTTCTTTCAGTGATGAACTGTGATATGGAAGTGTAAGCAAAATAAGCCCTTTCCTCTGCAAGTTGCTTCCCCCCCCCATCATGGTGTTTCATCACAGCAGTAATCGCCCCAACTAGACAAGGCCTCAGATGCACACTTAGCCTTTTGGAAAAGCTATACTATAAAAAATACTAGTTGTTGGAAGCTAGTGTTCTGGTTCTCTATTCCAGTGGATTTACCTAATAGGCAGAAAGATGTCAGGTCATATACAGTAGTGGGTAATAGATGGCTACTAGGCAGCTAAAGGTTGCCTAAGATCATTTGGCTCTGGACTTGCAATATTGTAACATCTCCATCATCGAAGTTCTGATCAGTTAATCAGCTTTGCACAAGATTCAGTGGAAGCTGTTCTTTCTAGAAATGTTTGTTCACAGTAAAATTACCTTATTAAAATCTGTTGAATATGACAAAGCAAAAATATTTAGATCAAGTTGTTGAATTTTTATCGTATTTTTTCTATTTGTTTACTTATTTATTTATCTTCTCTCATATATTACACCTGACCAGTTTCCCTTCCCTCCTCTCTTCCCTGACACACGTGCACACACACACACACACACACACACACACACACACACACACACCCCTCCCCTCTCCTCCAGATCCACTCCTCCTCCAATTCCCTTCAGAAAAGAGCAGGTCTTCCAGGGATGTCACATTGAAATGTTTTAAAATTAACTATATGTTTTGTTTTATGTTTAAAATAAAATTTTAAAAATTTATTACATTTGTATGTTTGTTTTGACGCTCGTTCAGGTAATTGTAGAAAGCAGAGGAAAATACCACATCCCCTGGAACTAGAACTGTAGGAGGCTGTGAGCTGTTTTTGTTTGTTTGTTTGTTTGAAGGGAGTGTGGAAACTGAATTCAGGTCCTCTGGAAGAGTAGCAAGTATTTTAACAACCGAGCCACTTTTCTGTTCCCTCAAAAAATATTTTTAAAAGCAAAATAATAGCAATAATTTAGGAATTAAGTGTGTAAATTTATTAGAAGTGACCAAAATTCACACACAGAGATCATTTTGGAAACCTCATACACATTCCATTAATACTGCATTTTATATAATTTTACACAAATGGAATGTTATACTCACTTTACAAAATATCTTTCTTGGCTCCTTAAGAGTTGTTACATTAGATGACAATAAAAAAAGTATCTTTCTTAAATTTAAATACTTATTCAGAATCGCTTGTATATTCAGGCAATGTTATTTGTCTTTTTTAATTACTAAAAATAAGTGAATGATTACAATATTGTGTACTGGACATATAAATCCTAAACTTAATACATCTTTTTGTTAGAAGATAGCATATTAAACACAAACTTCTCTGCAATTTAGTGGTCTTACAAAGACCTAACTGATAGATTGTTTTATATTTTAAACAACCCTAAATGTATTTTCAGAATGTTCTGTTAGTGACAAGTGCATTTGTAAATTCCTGGGTGTTTGAGGATTTATTCGTTTGCAATAAGAAATATAATTTCTGGGGCTGGAAAGGTGGCTTAGCAGTTAAGAGCACTGGCTGCTCTTCAGAGGATCCAGGTTTGGTTTCCAGCATCCATATAATGGCTCACAAGTGTCTGTAGCCCTAGTCCCAGGGCATCTGATGCCCTCTTCTGGCCTCCGTGGGTATCGGCCATGCACATGATGCACAGACACACGTACAGGTAAAGCACTCACACACATAAAATAAAATATATAAATTAAAATAAGCCCTTTCTCCCCTAAGTTGGAAAAAAGAGCGGGGAGAAGTAGTTTCTGCTTCTCTAAAATGACTTTGGAAATCAGTACTTTAACTCACTAAGTTTCCCTTTGTATTTAATCATTGTCAGTAATCATTTCAAATATTAGCAAAGGTGATGAGATAGGATAAACTTCTCTCTAATACATATTTACTGCCCATCCCATAGCTCCCTTTCTTCTGCCCAGGAGAGCTCTGTGGTATTTACATTTTTCTGTTGGAGGTTGGAAAGATGGCACAGTGATTGAGAGCACCTGATGCTCAATTATTTGGTAACTGAAGTTTAGATCCCTCTACCTAGGCGGCAAGCTGGGTATCCAATAAACACCTGTGGTTCCGGCTTCAAGTGACCCAGTGACCTCTTCTGGCCTTCACGTATACATAGAACCTCACATGTATTCATGTATTCACATAGACATATAAGCGCGCGCGCGCGCACACACACACACACACACACACACACACACACAATAGTGTTTTAAATTTCTCATTTGTTCTTTTTTTCTTGATTTCATTTAAAAATGCCGAGTAAATTTGTTGTAAATCTGTTCACAATAACAGAACATCTAATGTATTTTGTTTTAAATAAGCCATACTCTATACTCACCAATCTGATATTATTTTTAAAAATTACTGTTTAAATATTAATGAGCAAGTAAATTTTCATTAGGCTAATTACTTAGAAGGATGTAAGCTTTCTTTGTTTTTTAAACAGATATAATCAGACAACATTTTAAATATGAATTTAATAGTTTAGAGTAATAGTTTAAAGCCCTGCAGTAATCTTAGGGGTAGTGTAGTTTGGAAGAAATCAGAAAACAGCCTGTATTCTATTTAAATACAAATACATATATATTTGCATTATATGTGTATTATACTATATAATATATACTATATGTTAATATAATTTTTTGTTTACTATACTTATAAATATATTATATATTATAAATAAATAACATATTTTTATTAAATATATTATGTATATTTACATACATAGATATAAATATACATATATATACACTAACTTGAACTGTTTTGAAGATTATTATTTATTTCAAATGTAAAAATTAATGCTAGACCCATGATACTCATTCATTATGGAATTACTATTTTTATTGCTGAGTGTGGGAGCATAGGACTGTAAATCCCAGCATTCTAGAGGCTGAAGCAGGAGGACCACGAGTTTGAGACCAGCCAATGATACATAGCAAGAATTTGTGCCTAAAATAGGGGAGAGGGACCGGAATAATTTTATATCTATTTTCTTAACTGTCCTGCCAGACCTAACTGTCCTCCCGGTCTAATAACTTTGTAAGAAAAAGATGTTACAAGCATATAAAGGAATTAACATTTAACAGAATTTAGACTTAGTTCTTGTTTTCTTTTTTCCTTGTGTAATTGTGCAAGTATAAGTTGTGTGCTAATCTGGGAGAGGTGGAGTCCTGTAAGGACAAGGTGAAAACACATGTCCTGGAGGACCAGACTGTTGTTCATCCTGTGAGTGGCAAGAAGGCAGAGCTCCAGGTGGCAGAGTCTAAAACCAGTGTTCCTAGAGATGTAGTGACTGGTGCTGGCGGAGGTCGGAGCCCGGGGCAGAGGCTGTGCATTAAGCAATGGGGAAACCAGTTTGCACTCAGGAAACTACCTCGTCATCGTCCTAATTATAGCCTGTTTTTGTAAGAATGAATTCTGAAAAGAGTGGATTTCTGAAAGGTTGCATACCCATTCTTCATAAATGTATTATTAGGAGTTCTATACTATTTTAAAATTGTTTTTAGAATAAACAGATAGTTTATTCTAAATAAAAACAATCCTGTATGTTTCTGAATTATTTAATGTCATTACTTTAAGAATGGATCACACATAGAAATAGTGAACACTGGTGAGCTAGAGGCTTCATGTTGGAGAGAGAGAGATCCATTCAGGGTTTTCCTGCTGGAGAGAGAGATTCATTCAGGGTTTGGGGGAAGGGAGGTGTATCCATCTTCGATAGACAACTGAAGAAGCCTCTTTTTTGAGGTCAGCTTTGTCAAGATGAAGCTCAATTTCTCCTCCCTGTCAGAAACTCACTGAAGTGTATGCAAACTTTATACTTTCTATGAGGTGCAAATGGCCACAGAAGATCCCAGAAGGAGATGCTGATGCTCTGAGTGAAGAGTAGAAGGATTATGTGGTCTGAATTAGTGGTGGAGACAGCAAACAGGGTTTTCCCATGAAGTAAGCTGTCTTCTACCCATGGCTGAGTGTACCTGCTATTGAGAGTAAGGGGCATTCTTTTTATAGAGAACTGGAGAGAGGAAGTCTGTTCAAGATTATTGTGGATTCCTATCTGAGAGTTCTCAATTTGGTTAGTGTGTGTGTGTGTGTGTGTGAGAGAGAGAGAGAGAGAGAGAGAGAGAGAGAGAGAGAGAGAGAGAGCGCGAGCGCGAGAGAGCCCGAGCGCGATCGCGAGCGGAGAGATTAATTGATTCCTGGGCTGACGGATAATACTATGCCTTGGCAGTGAGTTCCAAAAGAGCCAGCAGAATCCAAAAGCTTTTCAGTCTCTATAAAGAAGATGATGCCCTCTACTATGTTGTCAGAAATCCCTTAAACAAAGAAGGTAAGAAGCCCAGGACCAGAACACACAAGATTCAGCATCTTGATCCTCCACATGTCCTGCAACACAAATGGTGACATGTTGATCTGAAGCAACAATGCACTCAGAAAAATAAGAAGGCTGCAGAATGTGTTGGAAGAGAGCGAAGGAAGCCAGAGAAAAACTTCAGGAACAGATTGCTAAGAGATACAGGCTGTCCTCGTTGAGAGTTTTTAAGTCTGAGTCCAGCCAAAAGTGTGAATAATAAAGAAATGACCAGACTTTGAAAAGAAAGATGAGGAAGGATTGAGCATGTAGCTCAGCAGCAGACACTCAGTCAGCTTGCTGGGCACATCCCAGTACCTGCAGGGAGAGTGGACCCAAACAACAACAACAACAACAACAACAACAACAGAAAGTGTAAATATATTTCATTGAAATGATAACGATTTCTTCAGTATAAAATATGTTTAATTTTTTAACATGTGTTATCTGTTTTTAAATTACCACATAACCTTCAGTCACATAAATTATTATTTAAAAGAAAGGCTTTTCGTTTGTTTCCATCCCTTCCCTCGTAGTGCCCCTTCACAGAGTGCTGGTACTAAAGATGCTGTTTAGAGAGGCCTGGTGTGTCTCTGGATTAACAAGCTGGTGGGTCTTTAGTAATCTTCAGTGGGAAGAGGGAACTGGGGAGAAAACGTAACCAGAGATTATTAGAGTCTAGGTTTCTGAAGTTGGGGCGGTGGTTAGGCTGGTTGGCTTGTCTTCTGTGACCACGCCCTTGGCATGCAGCAGCATCCCCGGCTCTTCCATGGGATCCACAGGAGACTTGGTGAATTCCAGCTTTGCATTGTAATTTTGAGTGTCACAGGACGAATTCCCCTCCGGGGTGACGGGTAGATTCTTCTGCCTGGAACAGTTTTGCTCACAGTGGTTGGAGGTGTCAAGACCCTAGTTTAGGGAGCTTTGCAGATGTTAGATTTTCTGTTTTCGGTTATTTGCCTGTTAGGTTTTTTTCTTATAATGCACTTTAGTTAGGAATCTGTACTCCAAACTGAAAGTGAGATTAAAACTGCTTACTCTAGAGAAATCGTAGTAGATGCTTGTGGATTGCTCCAAGATGCAAGATTAGATCTCATGTTCCCTGGTCTGAACCGAGTCCTTAGAAAGGAGGAGTTGGAGCCCAGTGGCAAAGCACTTGGCTGCATGTCTCAAGGTCCTGAGTTCAATACCCAGAACTGCACAAATAAAAACTTTGCGATTCATTCTTTAGATATTGAGTTAAATGATAAGAAAATGATTAAGACTCTGGAGTTAGAATTCCTAGGTTCTCAGCTCACTTCATGGTTCAGCAGCAGCATGACCTTGATATTGGGGAAAAGACCTTTATCTGAAGGTTTAGAAAACAGTGAGATATAAAGACTCTCCCTGTGCTTGTTGTAAGGATTAAATGAGCTAACATGTATGTAGAGCTTAGAGCATTGCCTGGCATATTAAAGTATTCAATGCTAGTCTGTTATTCATTTTTTATTTTTTAATTTTATTTTGTATGTATGTATGTGTCTGTCTGGAACTCTTATCTGGAGACCAGGCTAGCCTTGAACTCAGAGATCCACCTGCCTCTGCCTCACCAGTGCTGAGATTAAAGGTGTGCTGCACCACCACCACCACCACCACCACCACCACCAC
>CABHPH010110842.1:3119-14536 GCA_902168325.1 Peromyscus nudipes
CTCTCTCTCTCTCTCTCTCTCTCTCTCTCTCTCTCTCTCTCTCTCTTTAAGCTGGATGCTTCTGAAGAATATCTCCCCATTGCCTGAATCACCTTCCAGCCCTTGACCAGCTGACAATAAAGTCCTATTTTCAGCTGAGAAGCAGTTATAGAAAAAAGTATGTTGCCCAATATTCTCAACAAAGGGCTGGTATGTTTGACCCTAGGAAACTAGTTCCCCTATGCCAGAAGGAGTCTATTTCCTTCTTTCTGGCAGAAGGGACAAATGGCTACCTATGGTGCCTATTTACATACCAATGACCATGCTGGCCTAGAGCTTCTTCAGTTTCATAGGTTAAAAATTTAAAAGAAGGATACTCAAGAGAGAGTCTGAATCTGACTGAAAGGCTCCCTTCATGGTTATCAAATTTTATCTGAGTAAAGCATGCATTTATTTTCCTCTGCCATGCTGTTTTATTCATCTCAATGCTCATTTATAAATGGCAATGTCTACCCCCTTGGCAAAAAAAAAAAAAAGAAAGAAAGAAAAGAAAAAAAGAAAGAAACTAGCAATTCTCAGTGCCAAAGAATACAAAGACCTTAAAAATTTGGAATATTCTATTAGTAGTCTGAAAGAGGACGTTGACTCTGTAGCTGAGATGGTCCTTCCAAAAAGAAGAATGTTGGACCTACCCTTCTTCAGGCAAGAAGGACTCTGGTTGGACTTCAGAAAAACTTGTTCTGCTTCTGTAACTGCAAAGATTTCTGCTCCCCTCCTCGCTCAACCAGTGATACCATGGTAATACAACTATGGCCCACTTTTGTAAAAAGTTTTTATCCTGTCACCTTTTTCAACAGCCACCATACCTACATCAAGGAAAGTGTGCAATTTTTGAGTTTCTTTTCCCTTATAAACCTTCTGCTTTAAGGATGTAGGGCTACAGCTTTAGACTTGCAGTCACAAGAGTGTGTGGTTCAGTCAGGTTTGTGTGGCTCAGTACAAACTTCAGGTTCCTAAAGAGCTCATTCTGGTGAGATCAGTCCAACTACAACAAGAATAGAAAGTATATAGTCTTTCAAAAGGACAAACCAAGCCGAGTACATGAGAATCATTCATGTAATCAATAGAAATTTCAGACTTTGCTGCTATTATAAGACCAATATACTAGCTGCTATGAAAACCAGGCACCTTATTCAGCTATTATTAGCTAAGATTCTACAACATCTTTGGAAAATATTGTGGAGCATACAGAAAATGATAAGGTATAGCCTCTTATTGCCAGTGATAAATATAACTATAAAACACAAGGATGCAACAAAATGTAGATTCAAAATGCTTTACCATCGATGAGAGCACTTATGAAAAGTAATAAAAATTAAATAAAGCTTCATGGGAAATGTGTTTTGAAGAACTTTTATTAATAAAAATTATGCTTCAAACCAAATGAACACAAAAATTCCACATAAGATATTTTTTCAGGGAAGAAAAGATTCACATGAAAATTTAATTGTGATTTTGGGTGACAACTGTAAACTAGGCAAAAGCCTGAAGGAGGACACTGGTCAAAGGTTGTTGTGCACAGAAAAGCTGTTGGAAGCAGTTTAATTACATGCTAGAGACACCGGAAGATTGATGAAGACCTCCAAGAAAGGATGTACCCATTGAGGAAACAAAAATTTAACAAAATTAAAAGAGAAAGTATTAGATTATGCCTGAGAAAGCAGTCATGCTTATGGCTATATATTGAAAAGGTCATTTGCTATTTCAATGAGTAAATATAACATTGGAAGACAAATATCCCGAGGGTTGAGCTTCATATTTTAAATTTGTGAGAGATGTTTCTTTTTATATACAATGTGAAGCATCAGATGAGTCATGAGAAATAGGTATATATTTTTCTTTTTTTTGAGACAAGCTTTCTCTGTGTAGCTTTGCGCCTTTCCTGAAACTCACTCTGTAGCCCAGGCTGGCCTCGAACTCACAGAGATCCGCTTGCCTCTGCCTCCTGAGTGCTGGGATTAAAGGAGTGTGCCACCACCACCACCAGGCGAAACAGGTATATCATAATATGCTCTATCATCACATCATATTGAAAGCAACCACAATGTGATTTTATTATGTATTCAAAACATAAGCATTGTTAAGAATAAGGAAATCTTGAGCAGCATATTTACATATGTTTTAAGATGTTTTCACTTACTTATAATGTTGTCCTGAAGCTCAATTTTGTTACCTCTAAATGATATCAATATGAGCTACATCAAAGTGTTGTGAATACTAGGCATGTGCTCTTTGCATAAAATCTTATACTTTAACATACCATTTTATAGGTGCAAGAACTGTGGCCCAGAAATGTATCCAAAACCAAAGCTTTCTCCTCCCACTCTCTTTGCTATAAACCTTGCTGACATGTCAATTGCCAGTCACACAGACAGGAAAGCAGGGGTGAGAATGGCTAGGCCCAAAGAAAAATAACAAGAACCAGGAGTTTTAAAAATATTCAATCCTTTCTTTTCTGGATGTGTTCAACACTGGAAACAAGAGTATCTCTAATAATCTCTCAGTCCTTATTTCCGCATCTGAAAGAAAAACATGAATTATGTAAAACACATGGGAGTGTTACAGCAGACAATGCCAGGCAGTTTGCTGGAAACTCAGCCAGTGGTACCAAGTCCTACCTATATGCTATTCTACTTCCTATTCTTGGACTGTAGAGGAATTTCATAACTTAAGATCTTCACTTTTTAAGAATTTTAGTGAATAAAATAGTTTCTGTGGTCATGTCTTCATTTCTGTGCAGAATATAAATATTAGATTCTCAAGAAACATCAGGAAATGAGAAATGTTAAATAACATAAAATAAACCCTTAATTTAGAAATAGTAACTTTATTTCATTGTAATGAATTTCCCTTAAAGAAAACAATATAAATACAGTAACTTCACAGATAAGACCAAATTCTAAATGGATTTCCTAGAAAAGTCCTTTCATTGCTTAAGTTTTACTTTTTTGATTAACTGCTGAGCTTATGAAATTGACCTTAATTACTGAGAATCATAATTATCTGCTCTTTAAGCAAAGAGGCAAATAAGAAGAATGTTCATTTCTAACATGAAGTCTAAATGTCATTTTATATTTATCTAGCACTTCTATTTTTGAGGCAAGCTCATTTTCTCATTTTTCAAACTTTTGCAAAAGTACTAACATGTTAGTGCTGGAATGTTTAATGAGCACTGTAACATTGGAAAACACATAGCTATGATTTGTGAATCAACAGCTGTTATCAGTGATCTGATTAGACTCAGTTTTTCTCTTCTCATAACATATAATAAACAATGTGGCTTCTTTTGTCCTTTGCTTTAGGAGTTAATAGTAGATGCATGCACATTAAAACTATAACTTAGCCGGGCAGTGGTGGCACATGCCTTTAATCCCAGCACTCGGGAGGCAGAGGCAGGCGGATCTCTGTGAGTTCCAGGCCAGTCCGGTCTACAAAGTGAGTTCCAGGAAAGGCACAAACCTACACAGAGAAACCCTGTCTCGAAACACCTCCCAAAACAAACAAACAAACAAAAGAAACTAGCTTATTCTCCTTATACCTAAATTATATTTTTAAATGCCAAGCTTTAAGTCTTCTTTCATTAAACCTTCTTGAGTATAAAAAGAAAGTGTTTGTATTGGATCAAATGATTAATCCAATATTCAGCACACATTTCTGTGATGGTTGGATTCTGTTTCCAGGGGAAAGACACTGTCCATTAGTCAAGTCTTCACCACTATAACAGATAATCAGTGTCTGCATAAAGACCCCTTTCCTTCAAGTTCAGGAAGACAAGGTCCTAAACCCATGAGAATGTGTTGTAACTGGTAAAAACACCTCACGACTAACTCTACTTGCCAGAAGTTCTTTCAGCTTCTCTTGCAGCTAGGCATTAGCATATGATGCAATCTGTGAACAGCTAGCATAAGGTTGTTGAAGGGATTATAAACTTCTTTCTTTAGTGATAAATGATAGTGCTACTCTGATACATTTTTACTTGTTAATCCCTTTTCTTCCAGTCTTTGAGTGAAGAGAGTATTTAGATGAAAACAACTATCTTCTTTCTAGCAAATTAAAAACAAACCACAAACCCCAATATTTGAGCACAATAGAACAACTGAATAGAAACTGTGGATCACAACAGAACTCAAGTTGCAGTTGTAATCTGATTTCCTATTGACACCTTATATTATAGAATGCCTTCATTTCCTTATATGCCTTCATTTACTTATATGACCATGACTGTGACAATGAGGAGTATGTGTTACTTACAGTTCTTTTTAATTACATGTGACAACATAGTCAATAAAATACAAAGTCACTTAAATTATTTTAGTAATTATTTGTTTAAATAAACAAACAAAATAAAGAACACCACAGAGTTGGTACTTTGGTTAACCGTGCATACTGGTCTTGTGAAGGACTGGAGTTCATTTCCAACAGCCACATTAGGCTAGTAACAAATGCTTGCAACACCAACCCCAGGGATCATATTCTCTGTTCTGGCCTTCAATGGCACTGTACCCATTTGCATAGACACACAGTAACACACAACACACACACACACACACACATTCACACACACACACAAATTTAAAATTTAAAAATAAAATAATTCTTGACAAAAAATAAAAGAATTTTTGCTGACACCTAAAGTTAGAACATTGAAACTTGGAAGTATTTTAGCACTATAATATTTTATATGAATTTTGTATAGTAGCTATTTCTTTAAATGAAAATGAAAATTTATTAGAAAAGGTTTTTTTTCATTGTGTTTTTTATTGATAACTTTAAGGAAAAACAACTCATGAAGAAATTACTGTTTAATCAATCTTCTGGAAAAATGTAAGAAGGAAAATCCAGTGACCTTTAGACATATGAGGAGAAAAATTAAATTGATATTAAAAAGTACAGGGCTAGAGTGTAGCTCAGTGGTAGATAACTTGGCTAGAATATATTTGAATTTAATCCATAGTACTGGTCAGTTTAAGAATCAATTTTTTTTGAAATTTTACTCTGTGTGTATGTGTATTACATAAATGCTTAAAATATATAAATATATATACTATATATACAACAATATCTTGGTTAAGACAATCCTTTTATAATATAGTGTTCTGCATATGGGAGATGCCAACCTCTGATTAAATTTCCCATTATAACAAGTATTTATAGTTTATTTCTTTTCAAGTGCTGTGTATCCAGGATGTCACATACACTAGGCAAGACGCTACCCTTAACTTTTCTTCACATAGGTTTAAATAAATTCTAACCTAAATAATTATGTATTCCAATTTTCTGGGGGATACTGGATATAAATTCTTTTTCTACTCAAATAACAGTAACAGGTTCTACAATTACTTGAAAACATGTAAGAAATAGCTTTCTGAAGTGTACTGTGTTCCTTCCTGTAACTCCCAAATCATGTAAGAGCAGAACCAGACAGGCCAGAGTGTTGTCCCTACTCTCCTGCTTTTCACCATTCCCTGCCTCTGTTCTTTTCTGTCATTCACTCTTAGAGGAATAACTCAGCCCAGAGTCTACTCTTCATCCTGCCTCCTATCCTATAGTAATTAAAACTCACAGCAGCCAGGCGGTGGTGGCACATGCCTTTAATCCCAGCACTTTGGAGGCAGAGCCAGGTGGATCTCCATGAGTTTGAGCCCAGCCTGGTCTACAGAGCAAGATCCAGGACAGGCACCAAAAGCTACACAGAGAAACCCTGTCTTGAAAAAAAAAACAAAAACCAAAAACAAACAAACAAAACAACAACAAAACCTCACATAATGCCTAATAATGCATGTTATAAACTATATAATTCTAGTAGATTTTGAGATTCATGAGAATCGTTCAGCTACTTCTTCCCAATCTCCAGTATGTTGTTTATTATATCCCCTCAGGGCAGCAATTATATTTACTTCAAAATGTATACAGTAGAATTTACCTCCCACTTAAATAAATAAAATTTATTTTAAGGAATTGACACTTGATGCAAACCATTCCCAGGTTAAGAACAGGAAGATCTCTTGAAAAAGTCAAGAGTAATAAATGCAGTAGGTAAAAGAAAATACTGCCTTCAAAATCCGCCTCCCATTTACTGGATATCTCAGAATTAGAAAAATCTAGAAAAGCACACTAATATTCATGGAGCCGGGAGGGGAAGAGGTGAGCAGAGCGGTGAACCTAATAGGCAAGATATTCTGAATTTGTGCTATTGAACCAGGACTGCATGAATGTGTGGAAAAGAACGAGAATGATAACCAGTTTAAAGCTAAACAAAATTGTGGGAGGTTAGCAAATGAAAAGAGAGAGAGTAGAAAACAGAGATAGATGCAGCTAGTCAATTTCTACATAGAAAGCAAGTAGACTTTGAGATTGCCTTTCAAAACATTATGGTGCCTTCACTGGAATGCAATTGTCCTCTCATAGTAGTTGGTTGTCTCAGTCAATTTGATCTTTTAAAACACAGATGTCCTCATCATATACACAAAAACATAATGTAACGGTACCAAGCAGAGGTCATCTGTTTTAGTTTGGGAGTTTGGAAAGGCTGAAATCAACTTGCTGGCACATCCTGAGTCTGGTGAGCGCTGACTTTGCAACAGAAAAAAAATCTCTCTGGATTATCATTTAGTAGAAGAGACCTTCTAGCTCACTGCATAGAATCCTGGTTAATGGCTTATTTACTTATTTGCTTGTTTGGTGTTTGTGGGTTATGTGATGATGCATAAGTGTGCACGTGTGTGTGTGTGTGTATAGCATATGTGCAGAACAGAGGTTGACATTGATTTCTTCCTCAATCACACTTCTCCATCCTGTTGTGTTGTTTGTTTGTTTTTAGAGATAGAGTCTCTCAATAAACCTGGAACTTGCCTATGTTCAGGGTAGACTGACTGGCTGTAGATGCCCAGTAAACCATCTGTCTCCCCCATACACTCAGTACTTTAGTTACAAAAGTATGGAACAGACATTGACACTGGAGCTGGAGTATGATTTCAGGTCTTCATGCTAAGCAAGCACTTTATCAACTGAGTCATCCTCCAGGGCTCAGTATCCCTTTTATAAGAACAATCATCTTTAACCACCTTCTAAAGGTCAAAGTTCATAGTACTAGCACATTGGTAACTATGTTTCAATGCATGCATTGAGGATGGGGGCACATAAACATTGAGGAATGATAATTAAGTAATGAATTAAAAATTTTGTTATAGATTTTTGGTTGTAGGATTGACATTACTTTGATTATGCCATGATGTTTGAAGTTGTCTTCTGTGTTCAATCCAGTTTTATCTTGGATCCACAAATATAAACGAAAGCTTAAAATTTTCCCAGACTATACAAGATCAGCATTATTTGGGCAATTTGACATTGTTTGGATGTAAAAGACTAAACTGAAGAACAGTTAAAAGAGAATTCTGGTTCTTAAATACAAGGACCTTGGAAGGATACTTCCCTAAAAGAATTGGTCTAGGAGACACAGGAACTAAATTCACAGTTTAAATTATCTTGCAGGGAAAAGAGTCAAACATGTTGCAGACTAAGACAATTGTTCTTGACTGCATTAACAAAACAGTACTGAAATCTAAAAGAAATGTGTTTCTGTCTTCATTGATAGAACATTTGGTTTTTGATAATTGACATGTCTGGATCTTAGAGTCTTTGATTTCAATTATGAAAAAAAATCTTAATTTGTGTTTAAATAAAACTATTAAGAGTACCTGAACATATCCAATTATTTGGTGATGAATATTTTATAATAATAATCTATTCTAATGAGTAGTTTTCCTTTATATATTGACATTTTGCAATTTGATAGGTGAATAGTTAATTGAAAATAAGAGAAAGTGTTTGAAAAAGATAATTCTTATATAGGATGTCCTTGTTCTTCTGTATTATATAGAACATGCTTATACTAAACTACAGTTACCATTTGTAGTATTTTAAATGTGTCTTAAGGAATTAATTGAACTTTATACACTATTGTTAGGCAAGCAATGTGTTCATTTCCAATTACAAAATGTTGACTAAAGTAGAAGAAATTATTTTTTCAAATTTAGGGAGAAATCAGAAAAATGTTGGTATAACATATATGAGTCTTTTTAAAAGTCAACAAAAGGCCCCTGAGCTTTAGAATGAATCTGCAATGGGAGTTCATACTTTTTAGCAAGACTGTAATCAATGCGTAAAAATATACATTACCAAATGTGTATTATGCTACCTCATGTACTTAAGCACCTTGTTGTTTTAGGAAAATCCCTTATTAGGAACTGTGATATGTCTTTACTGTAGAGTAAATTGATTTCAAGGGAGTAAGTCATTCAATAGACTTCATAGTTTATAGTTCCTTAATATTCATTAAGTACTTAAAATATATAGCATAGATTATGTAAACAGCCCCTTAGGTTGTACCCTGTTCAACGTGTATCCATAAACATCCCTTAATTAAAAAAAAAGTTTCATTATATTTAAGAAGAAAGCACCAACTAAGGTGACCATGCAAATGATTCAGATGTAATCAGTGGCTTAAATATTCTGTTAGTGATCATCATAATATTATAGGTCAGAGTTAATTACTCTCCAAGCATTAAACTATACTCTAATGGTTAAGTGTATTTAGATTACAAATCTGCTTTTTTAATATGTATTTTTTAGAATTAAAAAGGAGCTTGGCTAACATTCATATTTAATATTTGATAAAATAATACTACATTGTCAACTTTGTTTATTTAATCATTTTACAACTAAATTAAGAAGCCCAATGCTTTATAGCTAAACTGCTGAGTATAGCACCTCTGGATTCAAAACTAACACCAAGGGAAAAAAAATTACATTATTATGTCAAGATCACTCAGACTCCAATATGAAATTAGTTTTCAACTCCATACAGTTCCTGGTGAACATACCAGTAAATCAGCTACTGGGAAAGCCAAGGTGACATTACATGAAATCCCACCATAGGTACCAAGCGTTGGCCCATTTAATTGTCTTTTCCTTGCCATACATACTTTTTTGACCTCAAGAAATATCATTTATATTGCACTCACTTTACCTTTGGAGAATTGTTTGACATTGTTTTATTTAGTTCTAGCGACATTCTCCTGCTTCACAGGACAGGAGCACTGTCAAGACTGTGAAGAGGACATTAAACAGGAATTTACCTGTTCTATGTGACATCAAAGAAACCAGCCTCTTTTGTGGTGAGACTAAAACTAGAAAGGAGAGGTTGTGCCGAGGTTTAACCGTAACGTTTCACAGATGATGGTGACAAAGGATCTGTTAGGATCTGGAAAGAGTATCTTTATGATGGCCACATTAACTCTGAAGAGAAGGTAAAGGAGGTAGTCACATTAGTCATATGACCCACAAAAATCAGGAATTCTTTACAAATTCCGGTATGATCTCATTATGCCTGCAACCACTTGCTTTTATGGGAAAATCGTTTGTCCTAATAAGTGAACCACTAGATTTGTAGTGGTTGGAAACCATGCTTATGACCACAGAATGTAGTCTAATATCTAGGACCGAAACTGTTTATATGACCTAACTTACAATTTAACTTATTTATAGATTTTATGCTTCCTAGTCTAGAGAGACCTTACAAAGTCACTTAATACAGTAAAATAATCTTTTTAACAATAGATCTGTTGGCATAACTGTGAATTCACTAACGTGGATAAAAATCAGCTGTATATGTGTGTATAGCCCACAGTTATGCTACAATTTGATAGAATGGTCACTGTAAATCAACTGACTTCTAAAGAATCTTTATGTGTCCATTTTGCCTGGCACAAAGCAGGGATCCTGTGTACTCATATCTCTACTATAGTGAAATGAGGCATTCAGAGTGGCAAGGTGATCCCTTATGCAGAGCATCAAATAGCACTTGTTTCACAAAAAAAAACCTTCAGATATCTGTATTGAAAAATAATCAGCACAAACATATTTCCCATATTTAAGCAACAGTTCTTCTGTTCCTTAAAAGTAAAGTAGGCTCAAGTGACTACACTCATCAGACATGTGAAAAGAAACTGGGCTAATTCTAATTTTAATTTCTATTTGTAAAGAAAATATTACATTTAATTTTACAATGGTCTATATCTATAAAACAGTTAAAGTTTTGCTAATTATTTTAAATAAGAATTAACATTTTAAAACTGGCTTACTTATGTGAAAAATAGTATCTAATGCTTTTAAAGTTAAAGCCTCTAAAAATACATCTAAATAGATTCCCACCTATCAAAGCTTTAAAAAGGCCATGATGATTTAATATCAGCACACACTGAACCATCTATTGAGAAAATATGCTTCAAAATGGCAAGTGCATCTTAAAAACATATAATTATCACTAGATTAAGAAGTTACTTTTCTGAAGTTCAGTCTATGAATCTTTATGATGATTCTATATTCCCATTTTGAAGCTCTCAAATACAGATTTCAGAGAAAGAAGACAACATGAATAAATGTAAGTAAGGAAATAACAACAGATTGAGTTTTGTACTTCTTGTTCTCTTTACAATCTTGACATGAGAATAAATCACACGGTGTCACTTTTTCTTCTTACAAAAGTCTTCTCTGAAAATAAAATGTCAAAAGTCTAATATTTTTTCCATATCTAATTTCTCTCACTTTCAAATGTGTTTGGAAAACAACGATAAGCTGCGGAAAATTTGACCGTCTCTCTCAAACCTTGATATCACGAGAAATGCGGGTGCACGCTATTCTCAGCCCTGTTCCCCATCTTCATACTATTGCCTACCTGCCAGAAGGTGAGGAAAGAAGGGGATTTGCTTTGGAATGGATCCAGAATCAAAGTTGTAAATAGACATTTTCAGGGGTTTTAGGAGATTATCAAAATTGGAAAATGCTTTTGTTCATTTGATTTGCCATCCTTTACTTGTGCAGGCTCTTCTCCTCTGCATGTGCAGTGTTAACCCTTTTTGTTGTGGGTGATAGGTTCGTAAACTACCAGGAAACTTGTTCTCTGACAGTTGCTTAGCACATGAAAGATGTCACTCAAATAAAGTTAGAAAGGAGAACAGAAGGAATTGATATTCATTACAGAATGCACACTGTTGTACACCCCATATGTAATGTCAGAGAATGATATATCCAATGGTAATGGATGTACAAACCCCAAGTAAATGCAAAGATCCTTTATAGTTCCCTTTGCTGGTCACCATTCTACTGAAATTTACTCTGAATGCAATGGCACTTCAGAACGATGAGTACTTGACAATTCAGGTCCAATGCGCTACAGGCTCATTTCATTTGTTATCATAAACAGATACATAGCCCTGATATTTTTACACTATTAGTACAAATTGTAGAGTGAACTAGTTTCTGTTTAAATGTCAAAAAGTATGTGTGTGTGTGTGTGTGTGTGTGTGTGTGTGTGTGTG